>JBBPBX010048252.1:0-13883 GCA_038048925.1 Garcialebias charrua | reverse complement strand
ACACGTTGATGCTGGAGCACAGGACGCTCTCCACTGCACACCTGTAGAACGAGGTGAGAACTGGGCTGCTCAGACCAGCACGTCTCAGCCGTCTGAGGAAGTAGAGTCTCTGATGACCTTTCTTGATCAGGCTGGTGGTGTTGTTGCTCCAGCTGAGGTTATCATTCATGTGTACACCCAAGTATTTGTAGCTGGAGACCACTTCCACTGCAGACCCACCTATTTTCAGTGGGGCATGGGTGTGTTTGTTCCTTCTGAAGTCCACAATCATCTCCTTTGTCTTCTTCACATTCATGTGAAGATTATTCTCTTTGCACCAGCTCTCCAGATGTTCCACCTCCTGTCTGTAGCTGGACTCATCATTGTTTGTGATGCATCCCACCACCGCTGTATCATCTGCAAACTTAACAATATGACAGCCTGGAAGTGTGGCTGTACAATCATATGTGAGCAGAGTGAACAGAAGAGGGCTCAACACACATCCTTGAGGAGAGCCAGTGCTGAGGGAGAGCCATTGATGTAGTTTTTTTGCTCTAAACCCATACTGACTGTTGCTTAGAATATCTTGCTTATCTAAATTGATCTAGTCTGTTCACAAAGTTTTTCTAGAATTTTTGAGAACTGTGGTAACATAATACTACTACTACTACTACCACTACCACTACTACTACTACTACTACTACAACATAATATTTTATATGTCACATATTAATAAACTTATAACAAATACTGACATTTTCTTCACATAAAGTTAATTTCTGGTGTAAAACATAATCAAAAAGTGATTTAATTCATTAATTTAGACTGACACGTGTGCACTGCATGCAGCATCCACCAGACCAGTGAGTTGGATAAGAACCGTCAAAACATTTAAACTGGTTTAATTTTTCATTTCTCCTGGAGTCAAACTTCTTCAAAACATTTAAACTGGTTTAAACTTTTATTTTCACCTGGAGTCGAACTTGTTTCCGTCCTCGAAGGAGCCGTTGAAGTGATAACGGATGAAGTCCTCCGTCTGCACTTCTCGGGGACAGTGTGTCGGGATGTCGTATCGATCCACGACCACGTCCACCAACTGTCCCGCGCTGCAGCGCGCGACGTGAACGAAAAACAAAAGTTTAAAACATTTTTTTAAATCCATTTGGAAACAGCAGAGGCACCAGGACCAGTTGTCAGCAGGAAAAAAGGCAGGAAAAAAAAAAAAAAAAACCGCAAGAAGTCACATATGAAGCAAACCGGAAAAAGTAATGCAGCTTCCGCTAACGGATTTCAAAATAAGAGTCCGGATTAGAACGAAACGAGTTTTCAACTCGACTTTTGAAGTTTTTTTTTTTTTTAACTTTTAAAAACATTTAAAGAAGTTTAATTATGTTTAGATAATCTTAACTCAATTCAATTAAATGATTTAAAAAAAATCTCAAGATGTTATGTGCATAAACATCAAACAAAAACTAATTAAATGATTAATAATAATTAAACATAACTTAATTAAACATCATGTTGCTGCTGATCGGTTTTATGTTGTGTTCATGCGTGCTCATCTGCTCACACTGACTCATGTTCGTGCTGCTGTTCAACGTGATGTTTTTATAGTGCTTATGTATTAGTTGTTTTTCTTAGTTCATATCTTGGATCTTATTACTGTATTTATTTTTATTTTTTTCATTTTACATTTTATTGTTGGATGTAATGGGACCCTGTGTACATAATTTCGTTCCACCACATGTACCACACGGGGTGCGAATGACAAATAAAGAATCTTGAATTGAAAATAAACTACAGTATACTGTTTATGTATTTGAAAAGGATTGTCTAAACAAAATACAAGTATCATTTAAAAATTACCAATTTCTTCAAATTAAATAAAATGCATAAATACAGTTTAAATTGACTCATTGTGTACTATGAATTCAAATATAAAACATTTATTCTGAACTGTATCAAATGGTGCAGTTTGAGTTTACTCCTGCAGTTTATAATGTTATACTTTAAAAAAATATTATTTAACCTTTTGAGTCACGATGACTCATTTTCAAGAGATGTATACAATTTAGAAATGTGGGTACACACTCAATGATGTGTTGTCAAAATGAGTGAATGAACACAGCCTGCAGCACAAATAACGCAAACATATTATAAATTTACTTAAAAATTATTTCATAAAGCCACTCTCTAGAGAGCCCAGAAACTAGAAGAGCAGATTATCGTATACTCTACATTTAATTCAAGGTTTTCTAACATGTTTGTCTTCAGAAATAATCCGTTCAATTCTAACCTTTTTGCTTTCCTTTGAAATTCTCTGCCGGCTGCCATAACACTGGGAAATCCCTACATATAACAAATGTAAATTGTTAATTTAAGGACACGTTACAAATCAATGAGACCAGTGGCGGCTCCAGAGATGTTTTTCTGCAGGTGCTAAGGGCTGCAACATTCTGGTGATTATGGTGACGTGCTGTACATGAGTGCTGCATCAAAATACCTACAGTCCTTAGACTCCATTTACCACGGTGCCCTTCGGTTCATTACTGACTCCAGTTATCGCACTCATCACTGTGAGCTTTACGTAAAATCTGGCTGGTCATCTCTCAGCACTCGCAGATACACTCACTGGATATCCTTCATCTACAAGACCCTCCTAAACCTGGTCCCGTCATACCTCACCTCCTTAATACAAACATCACACAGTCATTACTCCCTGCGCTCTAACGATTTAGTCCTCCTGTCAGTTCCTCCTGTCAGAACTGAACTAGGAAAAAGAGCGTTCAGCTTCGCCGTCCCCTCAGCCTGGAACAACTTACAGAAAGATCTGAAACTATCAACATTCATCTCTCCTGGATCCTTTATGTCAACCGTAGTAGAAAATGTCATCAAGAAACTTGACCATTGCAGATGTTTCTAACCACTACTTATCCAATATACATGTCATTGTTGTTTTTTTTGTCTGCTTGTTTTGTATATAATGTATATAGAAATCTGTCATATCCTGTTGGTTTTGAACTGTCAACATCTGTTTACTGTGATTGTAGTTTTCTTTATTTTCTTTTTGATAAGTGCAAATGCCTATTGCCAATGTGACGTGTGCTGCTGACCACTTGACCAGGTCACCCTTGTAAAAGAGATCTCGATCTCAATGGGCTCTACCTGGTTAAATAAAGGTGATTGATTGATTGATTGAAGGGGGGGCTAAGCATTTTACTGAAGATGCATATGAAGGATCATTTGTTCTTAAGGTTCTCAAGGTCAATGTGTGTCATTCACATCACATGTGGTACATAAGGTGGAACGAAACTATGGACAGGGTCCCAGTTACATCCAACAAAAATACAAATTGTAAAGAAAAACAGTAAAAAAGATCAGAGACATGAAATAAGAAATACACTAAACTAAAAATACACTAAGCACTACTAGTACGAAACAATGCGCCAAACAACAGCAGCACGAACATGAGTCTGTGTGAGCAGATGAGGACGAGTGAACACAGCAACATGAAATAGATCAGCAGCATGAGATCAGCAGCACATAACCAAATGGTATTACAGTGATTTGTTTTCACAGTGATATTTCAGACTAGGGGTTCATGAGGTAGAAGCTTGTAGCCATGACGAAGGTGAGATGGAGGAAGAAGGGTGACACCTTTTCCATCTCAGCCCCACTACATTTGTTTTATTTATTTTTCATTCATTAAAGTTTGGCACCCACTGGTCAGTTTACTGACCAACAACAACTTAATCAATTTATTCTACAAAGTACTTCAGTGACTGATTCTGATTAGTAAAGGGTGAATATGTTATTACAGGGAGTTCTATACCAGAACAAATGAATAATCATCCGAATAAAGTTGTCTTTTAAGTTTTATTACAAAA
Source organism: Garcialebias charrua (assembly GCA_038048925.1). Classification (NCBI taxonomy): domain Eukaryota; kingdom Metazoa; phylum Chordata; class Actinopteri; order Cyprinodontiformes; family Rivulidae; genus Garcialebias; species Garcialebias charrua. Next base: position 10,017 of record JBBPBX010048252.1, on the reverse strand, counting down.
ATAATCAAACTAAAAATCAACAACAATAATAAGCAAGCAATAATAATAAATCAGTCTCTTGTCTTAGGCAAAATTAACTCTTTGAGCAGGAATTATTTCAGTTTTATACGTGCATGAATTTAGATGCAGTGAGGCTATTTTAATAAAGTTTATTTTGGATTTTGGTTAAAAGTAGTTATTTAATGTGACCAGATAAGTCATTTATTATCACTGCAAGCCAGGAAATGATTTATCAAGTTGTATTAGCTAAAAATGGCATAACCAGAGGCATCATGTCACCAGTTTCTGCTCCTTACTGGGTCAGTGTTGAGAGCATCACTCATCTTTGTGGGCTTCAGCTGGTGGATCAGATTGTTTGTTTTTTTACTCGATATAATCACTGATTTCTTTTTATTTTACTAGTTGTGTTTTGCTAGGAAAATATCACAACAACCACATGTTAAAGAATATTAACTCAGATGAAAAAGAAAATAATCTGATATTTTCTTGGGGGTGCTGTGACTTTTCCAGGGGGGCTATAGCACACCCTAGCTCCCCCCTGGAGCCGCCTCTGAATGAGACAAATAACCGTGCAGATTTTGTTTTCTAAAATGAATTCACATTAATGTTAAATGATCAATGTCAAAGTCAAAGTCAACTTTATTGTCAGAACTGCAATATGTACAGGACATACACAGGATTGAAATTGCGTTTCTCTCAGTCCCTCGGTGCAACAGTAACCATCTAAACACTAAACACTAAAACATTTAATAAACATAAGCATAAAATAGTAAAAGTGTAACACTGTCCTGAGTTTTTTCATAGTAGTATAAAAGTATGAAAATTTACACCAACACTGAAACACCAAACACCCAATGAACATAAGCATAAAATGAAATAATAAAAGTGTAATACTGTCCTGAGTTTTTGCATAGTAGTATAAAAAGTATAAAAAGTATATCTATAAAATAAACTGAAGGTTCTAGCATTGACATTTGCAAAGAGTGGCACAGCAGCATATAAGTTAATGTACACAGTATATGTATGAGGTAGTTGATGTTGGTATAGAGGCAAAGTGGCATATGCAGTGAGGCACATAAGGCACATTTGGCATCCTTAGATAAGGCTAGTCAGAGAATGCTGTACGTATATGTATCAGCAGTAGTGTAGATATAAAAGTAGTGTAAATGTAAACAGTAGTAATAAATGTAAACCATATTAATTAATGTAAACAGTGAATGTAAACAGTAGTAGATGTAATGCAAACATTAGTGCAAATATGAGAAGTAAACACGTTTTACTTTATGCTTTTATTTATAAAAAGTCCCATCCGGTCCTGTTCTATGGACATATTTTGAAAATTAAATGTTAAACGTTATTTTATTTATCATTTTAATTAATTTACAAATTGAGCAGTCTTGAAGGCGAAAATGAAAATGCAGTTTGGATTATTCATTTTAACTTTTATTTATTGTTTATTGTTTATTTAAATTTGTTCATTTTTTTACAAAAGAAACAATACAAGACAATCTCATAATGATAGTGTAGTTTTATTTATGAGTCAAAACATGCAGCTTTATTTTGAAACTAAAAAGCATTTCTATTAATCCATTTTAATTTGAAATATGGGACATACTGTTCTGCCTCTTTCTGCTCATTTCGTGCATCTTTCCTCCTGGAGCTGCAGGAGGAGGAGGAGGTGAAGGAGGAGGTAGAGGAGTGGCCCCGGGCCCACTCCCACTTTCTAAAGGAATTCTGCAAACGTGTAAAGAAACTGGTTCCAACCCGACATGTTTCCACTCAGGACTCCCCAAATCTAAAACTTTCACCTGGTTTTACACATAAAGTGTCACAAAGTCTAAAATATTTTACTTTATGTTTCACATCTTAGAGAAGATTTCTCTGGTGGGTTAAAACCGTTCAGACAACATAAACAAATTAACCACATTTGCATGAACAACAAAAATATAATAATAATTTAAAAAAAAACAATTCATGTTTATTTATTTAAGTTTAAAGCTTTTGCTTAATAAATCCATGTTGTGAATGTTATGACTGGAAAAAACCTGAAGAAAATTGGACCTTTTCCTCCTTGAGGTCCAGATGTTTTTTTTGTGACAAGTTCAAGAACAGCTGGGCTGTTTACACCGGAAATACGACGATGCTCCTTCACAGTAAAAGTCGAGCCACTTTTTTTTTTTTAGCCACTGAACACTGAAAACGCAATAAAATACCAAAGTAACAAGAAGTAAATACATAGTATATAAGTAATATACAGTATACAGTATATGTAGTTTTTAAAAAATTCTTCCCAGAACAAACTCAGATTTTGTTTCCTGGCTCAGAATTATATACTACCATCAAACATTCAAACGCTTTTTGTAAAAAGGAAAAGTTGTTATAATTTAAAGGGAACAGACATTTTTATAAAACCTCAGTACAGAACCAGTTTAAAGGGTCGGTCTACTTCAATACAAGGAATAAGTTTGTGGAATAGTTTGGAAAACGATGTTAAAAAAAGTAAAAAGTCAATTTATTTAAGAAAATGATTAAGACTAAATTGTTGAAAAGATATACAGGTAGTCCTCGACTTACAACGGCCTCAAGTTACAATGTTTCGCAGTTACAACGCACCTCTCATAAAAAAAAAAATATATATATATTGTTTTTTGTTGAAAAATCTTATTTTGAAGCCGATTCACGCATTTTCCGGCAGTTTCCGGTTTTACTAGCTGCGGTGGCTACAGCTGCCCTGTACTCTCTAAAATAGCTAAGTCTGGTCCTCTGGACATTCAAAAAACAAAACTGTTCATAGTACAACTTACTGTTACTGTGTGTACTGTGAACGCAGTTTTACGTCGTAAACGAATACGTACGGAGGATGGACTGAGCTGCACGGCGGTTTTATGACGTAAACGCAATGGAGAATATGGAGGAGGGACGGAGGAACGGCTTCACCAGCATACCAGTAGGTTATTAACTCTTTTTTCCTTCATTATGGCTACAAAATGTGTGTTTTGATAATTATGTAGGGTACTGTGTTAGGATAGGCTAAGTGCTTGGGAATACAGTACTGTACGTATAAGGTGAAGTATTTACGTATGTTTTGACTTACGTCAAAATTCGATTTACGACGCAGCATAGGAACGGATCTCCGTCGTAAGTCGAGGACTACCTGTATATAAATTTTAGTTAATATGAAATGTACTAGAAATGTAAATTTGTGATGAGTTATTGATTTTGTTATATTATTTATAGATGATCATTGTTTTGAATTGATTATTTGAATTGATTTGTTTTTAAAATAGGGGCAGATATGATTTTTATCTTCTTCTGCTACCTTTCATTTTAGATTTGTTTATTCTTTCTTTTTTTCCCTCTCTATGTGATTTGTAATTTCTCTTTCTTGTTTTAAATCTGAAATGAATAAATGAATAAATAATAATGGTGTTTTAAAAAGCTTTTAATTTGAAGTCCCGCCCCGCAGAGCTGGTCTTCAGTGATGTTTCCTGCAGGACTAGGTCACAGTCTACGTGCAGGCAGACATGAGCAGAGCCCGGTGACAGTCTCCTCCTGCTCCAGTCAGAGGCACAAGAGTCCGCTCGGAGGGGCACGATGCTCGTGAGAAGCCCGGGCCTGGTCCTCCTCCTCGCGGCCCTGCAGCTGCTCCAGATGTTCCAGCTGTTGGAGGCTCAGTACGAGAAGTACAGCTTCAGGAGTTTCCCCCAGCAGGACGTCATGCCGCTGGAGTCCGCGTACAACCACGCGCTGGCGCAGTACGCGGAGCAGAACTGGGCCGAGAGTGTGAAGTACCTGGAGCTGAGCCTGCGGCTGCACCGGCTGCTGCGGGACAGCGAGGCGTTCTGCGGCCGCAGCTGCGGCTCCGAGAGCCGGGAGGACCAGGAGGACGAGCCGCCGCTGCCCGACGCCAGCCTCCGGCTCGCGCGCCACGTCCTGCAGAGAGCCGCGTGTCTGAAGAAGTGCAAGGCGGGGTTCCCCGTGTTCACGATGCCCTACCCGCGCAGGGATTTACTGGAAACCTTCGAGAAGCGGACCCCGTACCAGTACATCCAGTACGCGCACTACCAGGTGAGCCCGTGTGAAGGAGCTCCCCTGCACCTCCTGCAGAGCTGGTGCCACGTCTCGTGCAGGCCCCCCCTCAAAACAATCACCTCATTCTTCTCTCAGAGCTCAAAACCAACAATTTAAACAAATATAAATAGTAATACAAGGGAGTCGTAACCCGATTTTGACGTAAGTCGGGGACCACCGAGCCGCCACTGATACACGTACATGTACGGTAACGAACAGTTACCAAGTTACCTATCCTAACACAGCTACATAATGATCAAAAAACACATACAGTACTGTAATTAAATTAAAAAAAAATACACCCTGATGCTGCTCAATAATCCAAAAAATCCAAAAAATCTAAGTCTGGTCCTCTGGACATTCAAAAAACAAAACAAAGCAAAAAAACTGTAGAAACGTTTCGTCTTTCGTCTGAAAGACTTCCTCAGTCTGACTCTGAGGTGCTGTATTCAGCTCAGTCTTATAAATAGCACCTTCTCACAGTGGATCAACCAGTTTGCTGATGACAGCCGAAACCAGCTGCTCACATGATCAAGGAGGACCATCAGCCTAACGATGGATTGTTAGCACCCTGATGGTTGTTTGCTATTCACAGAGGGCTGAGTGATACTAGCAATAACAGCATTGTAAGAGGGGGACAGTTGAACCCGGAGGCCTCCACCTCTGTTTAATGATGGACGGTTTCTTTTCACAAAGATGGCCTCCTTTACAAAATACAATTTCTTACTGTGAGCTGGTCTCTACCGCCCGTCGGTCCGTGTCTCCGGTCGGCCTCGTTAGCATTTTAGCCCCCCGTTAGCTTGGTGTCGTCCCTCCAAAAAGGCTGCCCAGCTGTTTATCCGCGTTTTAGCATGTTAGCTTCTCTGTTAGCTCGGTGTCCCCCGACATCTTAAGCGGACATTGAGGCGAGCTCCCGGTCACAGATGGCCTCTCCGCCGCCCGTCGGCTCGGTGTGACCGGTGGGGGTCTGCGTTAGCTCCGCCATTAGCTGCACGTTAGCCCATCCCATGATGGTGGTGTCGGCCGGCGTGGTGGGATGCAGCGGAGCGATCGGCGGCTGCTGCTCCGGGCCTGAGACGTCCACAGAGTTCACCGAGCGTTTTCCAGCTCATTTATCCGTATAAAGCAACCTCTTATCGGACACACAGTCCTCCAAATCAGGCTGTAGAGGCTGGAACTAACCGAAGGTAACCATATCACTGCAGGTTTACTTGTGATTCTTACAGTTTCTAAAAGAGCTTTCAGTTCTCAGAACCAACTTCCTCTTTCTGTTTGCACATTGAAGTCTTTCCTTTTTGGAAAAATCCATACAGCTAGTGTTGGTTTGGGCTTCCTGTGCCATTCTATGGTTATGCTGCTATAAGAGAACTCTTCACTCTATAAACTCTCCACTTTTACACATACAAATACAAATATTGCTGCTAGTAAACCCGGGTTTTACTTCCTATAGAAACATCAGCCGGACCAATCCTGTGTTTATGAGCCCAGCTCGAGCCTGGTTCTGCTGGAGATTTCTTCCTGTTAAAAGGGATCATTCCTTCCCACAGTCTCCCCGTGCTCAATCAGGATTGGCGGGTTGTAACAAAGTAAAGATTCATTCTGCTGGCTTCCTTAAACAGCTTTTAATTATTGTCATTTCATAAAGTACAGTTCGTGTTTTATCGTTGTCTGAGACGACGTCAGTTGTGAATTGAAGCAACACAAATAAACTAAATTTAATAAAAAAAGGTTTTAGTCAACACAAGAAGAATCGATTTGCTCCATCAGTGACTGAGATCTTCACAAGAACACTTTTTTGTCACGATAACTAAATTCTGCTGGGCGATTAATTGTCTCAGAAATTATTGTGATAAATGATAATATTGTTTGAAATTTGACAATAATTAGTAATTTTGTCAAATTAAAGAAAAAATGTTGGGTAATTTGTTTTGTATGTAGTACCTTGACCACTGGATGTTTGAACAGAAGGATGGATAGTGAGGGAGCGAGCAGCGTGTCTCTTTAATAAAAATGGGAGGGAGGCCCCATGACGTGACATGGGCTGTCTCCTTCCTTTTTTTGTGGTTCTCAAAATGGCGGACGCTCTGTGTGGTTTGAGCTCTTTAGCGTAACATTTTTCACACAAAGCTTTTAATAAAAATATTTTAGAAAATCAGTAAACAAGTTCTCAGCTTCTTTTTTCAGAGAAAAACAACTTTTTACATGGAGGCACGGGTTTCAACTGTGAATTTTGGAGCTTTGACAAGACGGAGGTTTTTTCCCCCCGAAATCGGCCTGTTAGCTTAGCTTGTAGCTTAGCTTCTCAACTTTAGCTGCTTTTAATGATCCAAAAGCGCTTTTTTGGACGGTTAAAACAAATTTTAAAGAGAAAGAGAAGGGGGTCAGTGAATAGCACCGGAGTTGAGTCTTTTGTCATCCAGTGTCTTCAGTAGAAAGAGACACAATGAAACGATAGAGCTGATAAATGAAAATGAGGTCGATAATTTTAATTCATCATGTGATTAATTGATTTATTGTTATCGCGACAGCCCTAGCGCTTTGTGTTCTTTTTCCAGCTTAACAACTTGGAGAAAGCCGTGGCAGCGTCTCACACCTTCCTAAAGAAAAACCCAAAGGATCCATCTCTTACTAAAAACATGAACTACTACAAGACGTTGATGGAGGTGGACGAACACCTGATCGACCACGAGGAGCAGCCGTACGAGGTCGGTGGCTCCGCCTTCATGTGATTCACCTCTAAAAACACTTTAAAAATAACGTCTCTGTCCTGCCCAGAGTGTCTTCTTGAAGAGCGTGACGCTCTACAACAACGGAGACTTCAGCGGCAGCGCCAGGAACATGGAGCAGGCCGTCACGCAGTTCTTTGACATCTACGACCTCTGCTTGGCCGGCTGCGAAGGCTCGTATGAAATCGTAGAGGTCAAAGACTTTTATCCAACTCTGGCAGGTGAGCGGAGAGCAGAAGAAGAAAAATGAACTGGTTTATTTTTCAGCTTCAGTTCGTTCATGTCCTCCTTGTCACAGATCTGTTCACCGACGTGTTGAAGTGTAAGGTGAAGTGTGAGGAGCAGCTCACCCCGAGCGTCGGAGGGTTCTTCGTGGAGAAGTTTGTGGCCACCATGTATCACTACCTCCAGTTTTCATATTATAAATGTAAGATCTGAGGAGAATCGCTGCTGATTCGGTCTTTTGTCTTTTTATTTAAATTTTAACAATTAAAAGTCCAAATGTTCAACTCGTTCAGGTTATGACTTAAAAAAAACTATACAGGTAGTCCTCGACTTACGACAGAGATCCGTTCCTACGTGGCGTCGTAAACCGAATTTCGACGTAAGTCGGAAAATACTTACATACTAAATGGTAAATGGAGCTTATTTATATAGCGCTTTCCAGCCCCCTGTGAGGAGCCCCAAAGCGCTTTACAATACCAGCCATCCACCCATTCATTCACACATTCATACACCGGTAGTGGTAGCCTGCCTTGCAAGGCGCCATCCAGACCTACCGGGAGCAACTTGGGGTTAAGTGTCTTGCCCAGGGACACAACGACACATGGTGGGCGGACGCGGGATTCGAACCTCCAACCTTCTGATTGGGGGTCGACTGCCATTACCACTGTGCCACGGCCGCCTCCATACTGCACCATATACATGTACTGTACAGTACTGTATTACTAAGCACTTAGCCTATCTTAACACAGTACCCTACATAATTATCAAAACACATACATTTGGGAGCCATAATGAAGGGAAAAAAATAGTTAATAGCCGACTTGGATGCTGGTGACACCGTCCACCTCGGTCCATCTTCCGTATTCTCCATTCGTTTACGACGTAAAACCGCGTTCACAGTTTTGTTTTGTTTTTTGAATGTCCAGAGGACCAGACTTAGCTTTTTTAGAGAGTACAGGGCAGTATTCCTCCGCCGCTACGATTACGACATAAAACCGGAAACTGCGTAACTCGGCTTTTCAATATACATGTATATATATATATCTTTATTTTTATTTTTATGGGAGATGCGCTGTAACCACGAAACATCGTAACTCGAGGACTACCTGTATATTAAATATTTCAGCTGTTCACAAAAAAATGTCACCAGAGAAATACATTGAGCTTAATCCCTCCAAAAACCTTGTTTATTTTGAAAATGTCTTCAGCATGCTTGCTTTCGCTACTTTCGGCTAATATTTGGCTACTTAAAAATGTAAGGTAGCATTTTGCTATTTTTACAATGCAGCTAGCATTTAGCAAATTTTAGCTTTAAGCTAGTATATTGCTACGTTTTAGCTAGCATTTAGTCATTTTTACTTTTACAGATAGCGTTTTTCTATTTTAAAATTGCTGCTAGGGTTTTGTTACTTTTATGTTTAGTTTGTAGTTTGCCTTTGGCTAGTTTTGCCTTTAAGCTAAAACGTAGCTACATTTACTTAGCGTTTTGCTAGTTTTATATTGAGGTTATTTAGTATTATATTTTTAGGGGAGTGGTGGCACAGAGGCTAGAGAAGGTGAGCCTATGATCGGAAGGTTGCCAGTTCAACTCCCTGCACCAACAACATCAACATATGAGTGGGAAAGGTGAAACACCCACACCTGCCCCACCCTGGGCCCTTGAGCAAGGCCCTGAACCCCCACCATCTGTCCCCCAGATGCCCTAGAGGGCTGTGGTAGCTCGGTGGATGTGGCTGTTGGGAAGGGCGTCCAGCGTAAAAACAATTTCCGAGTTTTTGTAAGAGTTAGTTGGCTGTGGTGACCCCTGAAGAAGAAAGCAGCCAAAAGAAGGAAGAATTTCTTTAATTACATTTCAGCTAGTGTTTTGCTGCTTTTAGCTTGAGCATTAAGTTTTCCATATTAGCTAGTATTTTGCCAATTTTAGCTAATTGAACAGCACTCCTCTAGCTACATTCAGGCTTGGAGTGCTGTTCGGCTGTCTCTTTACTTTGGTTGTTTTTATTTTTTTCCAGTGAACGATGTAAAGAACGCTGCTCCGTGTGCAGCTAGCTACATGCTGTTTGACCCCAGCGACCAGGTGATGCAGCAGAACGTGGCCTATTATCGTTTCTACCGGGAACAGTGGGGCCTCAAGGAGGACGACTTTCAGCCTCGGCCTGTAAGTCAAGCGGCGTGTCGTAAATCCTGCTGCTCGAGCCAGACGCAGCTGAAGGTTTTTACACACAAGCAAAGTGGTGCTGGTGTGAACGTTGGCTCCATGTCAGGGTGGTGATTACAAACCTATATAGTCGTGTAAAGACACGGCTTGTTTTCCTTCTTTTACACGGTGTAAATTTGGCTGCAGCGGCACATAAACCTCACTGGCCAGGGAAATAAATTTGGCACCGTTGTAAAAAACTTTTAAGGCTTTTCGAAGCGAGCAGGGCATGAAAGAAAACAGCCGCCCAGATTTGTGGCCGAGCGCGGGTTCTTTGTTTGTTTGCAGCTGCGGCTCGAGTCAACTCCAGCGCTGACGTCTCTTATTTTGCAGGAGGCTGTGAAGTACTTTAACCAGACGACCAAACAGAAGGAGATGCTCGAGTTTGCACTGAACTACCTACAAACAGAAGACGAGGTACGTTTCTCAGCTGTGAGGAAGACGTTTGTTACAAACTCTACATTTTGTTTTTTGAGCAGCAGAGTGAAAACATGAGCAATTATTCCAAAGCAGTCCTTTACTGTATTTGAGAAGATATACCATATTTAGTTAAGCATTAATGCAAAACTTCTTATTGGTTTGCTACAGATTCTGATCTTTTTTCGACAGGGAAGGTCTTCAATTCCTTACAGCTGCATTAAATTATGGTTTTATTGTTAATTTGCCTGTATTTACCATATTTTTCACCTATAAGTCTTGTATGGAAACATACACAGATGACAAAAATGTGACATTATTATTATTATTATAAGTCACAGTTTTTTGCATAATTTAAATGCCCTAAGACTTATAAACCGA
>JBBPBX010048251.1:7414-25827 GCA_038048925.1 Garcialebias charrua | reverse complement strand
AACCTGCTTGAAGGAAAAAGAGAAAATTTTCATAAAGTTTTGCAAACTGCGAGGATGCTGCCTGTAAATCTGCTCAGTCATTTGAACGATCCGGTCCGTGTCTGTGAACTGATTCAGTGCAGTGGAGACTAATGAATGTGAAGGCCACGCTGAGAGGAAACCTCTTAATCAAAGCTGAACCGCTGACCGGACGCCGTGCTGCGAGCAGAGATGGCTTCTAATTTTTTTACAATGGGAACAAAAAAGCAAATTATATTTTTCAGTCTCAGTGGAGACTCGTTTATACATTGCTCCTTTCTGCCCGTCTTGGGCACCATTTGTGGAGCTGTTCTGCCTAATGTACGACACAGATAGGCAAATATTTTACTACTGGATGGGGAACTTTTAAAGAAGTTTAGTTTTCCCTCCCCATCAGTTCTTCAACATCAGTGTCCTGCAGTGATGAGGGACTTCATCAGAAGCAAAATGGATTTCAGGTTCCTGAGTGAAACTCGGGCAGGTTTTCTTCTGAAGTGCTGACTGTGCCACCTTCGTGCTTCTTCATTGTAGTTTTGTATTGCGCTGCTGCTACATCATCTATGTGCAATTAGAGAAGTTTCCATATACCGTATTTTCCGCACTATAAGTCGTTTCGGAGTATAAGTCACATTTATTTAGAAGTGTATTACTCAAAGGGCAAGAGCAGACCTTTAATCTGAAATAACACGCACAGAACATACCTGGTATCCTGAACAGGATTCATTAACATAAGTCAACGAGTCCGACAAGCAAGCTACCGGTAAATACACCAGTCTCATTCCACATCCCTGAATCCACTGAATTCTTCATCCTCTGTCGCTTCTGAACAATTCAGCCAACTCCGAAGGAAGATTTGGGGAGGGAGGGTTTAGCGGTAGAGGAACAACATATAGTTGTTAAAAGCCTAGAGGGCCCTCTCATGGCTGTAAATGTTAATGTTTACTCTTTGGTTCATGTCAGTATGAATGAACATTTAGCACATCAGTCAAAAATTGTCATGAATAGGAAAAAAATGTAAAGTCACTTCAGATTATAAGTGGTAGAACAGGTCAAACTATGAAAAAAAAGTGACTTATAGTCAAAAAAAATACGGTATGTGACTTTTTTCTTTCAGTCTTTTAACAGCCGTCATAAAATCACGTGATGATCACCGATGTTTTTCCATCTTTGTGACGTAAAACAGATTTCATGAGTGAAGGAGTTCATCTCTGGGATAATCAAAGTCAAGAATTATAAATTTTCTGTAACTTTATTGGACTGTAAATATCTCCATGTCAACACCTCTGAGCTGTTAAAGTGACTCTTAGTTTGTAGTTATGGCTGTAAAATTGGTGAAAGTGAAAGATGTTCATTTTATGTTTTCACTCTTTGTTTTCCAACAGACTGTTGCACTGAGAAATACACACATCTGAGGCCGATGTAGAGTTTTTGTTCAATCGAGATGATGAAATCTTTTCTGTGGTGATTTGTGAGCGTTTGTTCTAAAAAGTTGACGTCAATGTGATCGTTTTAAGTCACGGGTGTCCAAAGTGCGGCCCTTGGAATTATTTTTTGCGGCCCACAGCTGCAGTTTAAGAATGGTGTCATTTTGGCCAGCAGGGATGCAGACTTTCTGCAAAATTGTTGGTAATCCGGTTTTATATAATGTTTAGGTTTAACAGCAAAATATATGAAAAACTATCTTAAATTGAGCAATATTAAGACCTTTGGTTATAATCTTATTTTAACTTCATGGTACAAAGCACCAAAACATTTACTAATTTCTACCAGAAAGGAGACATATATAATGAATCATAGAAGTTTGCTAAATATTGCATTGATCAAAATAATCAAGAGGGAAATTGGATATTTTTAAATGAATAGAACATGGCATCATCATCTGGGCAGCACGGTGGCACAACTGGTAGAGCTGCTGCCTCTCAGCGAGAAGGTTGCCGGTTCAAATCCCGGTCCGGGGCCTTTCTGGGTGGAGTTTGCATGTTCTCCCCGTGCATGCGTGGGTTTCCTCCGGGTACTCCGGTTTCCTCCCACAGACCAAAAAACATGCTTGTTAGGCTGATTGGTGACTCTAAATTGACCCTAGGTGTGAGTGTGAGAGTGGATGGTTGTTTGGTGTGAGTGAGACAGGTCCCTCTTGTAAATGAGTCCCCGTGACTCAACGAGGCTAGCCTGTATAAATAAAGGTTGAATGAATGAATGAATGAATCTACATACGAGCTGATCAATTTGATCAAACCTATTACAGTACTGTACTGTAATCTGTTGTAGCGACTGACAGCTGAACGATTTTTCAGAACTTCGATCAGCTTTTTGGGCCGTCCATGGTCCAAATGGATGATCGACCCTCTTCTAAAAGAACACTTACCGGTACTCAAATTACGCTTTCATTGCTGAGAACAGACTAAAATGAACTTTCCAAGAAAACAACCCAACAAATCAATAAAAAAAATAAAAAATAAAAAAACTTAGTGTTTGAGGCTTTTTTAGATCTACAATTTAAAACTTTCTCCACCAAAATTAGTACATTTGGTCTTTCTCCAAAATATTGTTCACGTTGAATTAAGTTCACATTTTTGTGACCCACAGCTCTTTTCATCTTGATAGTTTTGGCCTAGACATGAAAACCATTGAACACCCCTGTTTTAAGGCATCACTTTGAGGTATACTTTTTGCCGAGACAAAATGCCATTGGCACATTTCAAAGTTTGCAGTTTACAACCTGCCCAGCTTCTGCTTTTTTGCTTTAAGGTGCCTGAAAGGATTCAATAAAGTTCAAACTGCAGCTCATTTTCCCCCACAATTCTTTTGTTGCAAAACGAGCCAACCCAGGCTTCCATATCAGTTCCAGTAGCAACACAACACACTTAAATTTGTTTTGCATCACTTTTATTAGCCTTTTTCACACGTGCAGAACATTTACCCTGATCACCATTTGAGCCATGTTAAAGCACTTCAGTCTTTGAGCTCCCATGCTCAAGTAATCACCAGTCTGGATAAATCAGTAGCTGCATCACATCTGGATCCCTGCACAGTTAAAGGATCTACTCTGAGCAAGGAGCTAAATAAATACCCAGTTAAATCAGTTTTAGTTATTGCAATCAGCCACGTCCTGTAGTGTGGATAAAAAAGGGGAAATGCACCGACTGGTGTGAGATCAAGGAAACGGCTGTGAAGAGCAGCTGGTGAAGACATTAGATAATCACTAGACACAAACAAGCTTTCTTAGAAGTTCTATTTTTAATGAACAATAATGTTATTATTGTACAACTGTACAGTCTTTTACAGAGAGGCATGTGCATAAACTGTACCGCACGTACAGATGTCGACGCACGAGAGGAATGTGATCTTTGCAGGAGTTCCCGGCGCACGTCATCTTCTTTACACAGCATTTATAAATGTCAGAACCAACAGCGCCGCTGGACACGGCAAACCTTTGTCCTTTTCCATGTCCTTAACGTGTAACAAACAAGGGACGCACAAATGCTTTACCAGCACCGTCAGGACATTGAAAGCATCACCGGTTCATTTCCAGCGCCAACTTCTCAGGATCTAGGCCAGGTTTTTTTTTGGGGGGGGGGAAAGGTGGATCTTTTATTTGTTCTGCTGTATTTACAACACAAACAACTAAGGAGTGCTAGTTAAGGGAAAAAAATGTCAGGCTCAAAAATTGTCACTGGTTGTAAAAGTAGCTCCACTAATTACTGGGTACTAAAACTGATATTTTCACCATTGCTTGGTCAAAACAGAAACACGATCGAGGCTTTTCCAGAAGTCGACAAATTGCAGCATAATACCACTGGTGCCACAGTTAATCAGCTGATTTGGTTTGTGTGGAACAAGTCAGTAGGCCCGGGATCACTGCAGGGGCTGAAACTTTGAGAGCGTGAGGGATCGTTCCCTCTCATTCTGTCCGACTGGAGTCTGCTGGTATCCAACAACACATTAATGGTAAGTAAAACAAGAACAGTTCTGACATGGGGGGGCAGTAACATCTTGGCGGATGAACCCTTTTTAAAGAGGCTGTGGTGGCATTCACAGAGCGGAAACATTGTTGAAGTCACGGGCTCCAAATGGTCTTCAAGAGTCTACACCAAGAGACTGAAGGAGGCAAACACTGAAAACTGGAAGTCCGGCTCTCCTTCATGTGTCGTAAACATGCGGTTTGAAAGATAATCAGCAATCCAGCCGACTGACAAACCAAACTCATCATCCTCCTGGAATTTGTCGGGCCACATAAATATCATTAATAACTGTTAGCAGCAACAAGGCACTGAAAGGATCCCAGGAAACGGCTGCAACAGATGAAACAAACCAAAAAATTGGTTCAAAGATAGGAAGAAAAAAAATATCCAGAAACTAGCCAAGCAGAGATAATGACAGAAACTTTAGTCTAAGTGAACATCATGTAAGTACTGTAGTTAATAATCTAGTGCTCAAGGCAGCAGTAGAAATAAAATATGGCCAAGTGCAGGAAATACTTTCATATTCATCTCAAAAGTTATTTTTTTCTACTCCCGTCTGGTTCGAGCGGCACCTGTGCAAGAATCTGTTTGAACACATTACTTCAGAATTCACTGAGCAAGAAATGTAAAAAAAAAAAATTAAGACAAAAACTGGGAGTGCAGATGTTGGTGCACAAAGATGGGCTTCACTGCTCTTTGGCAGTGAGGGGTTCAGTCTCTGAGGAGTCTCCCTGTGGAAACACAACATAAAACAGCTTCTGGCCCCGGTACGTCACTTTTTCTGCAACACAAACGAGAGGAGGCACAGCCAGAGTTATCATCTGCTGACTCGACACACCAAGAAGATTATACGTGTTGTGAAGTGGCAGACAGACTCACCGACGAGCATGTAAACCCACTTGGGTTTGTTTTTCCACTGAACGCCGATAAAGAAAACAGGAACTCCGGTCAGCATGATGACCATCCCAAGACCACAGACCACGGGCTCCGAGTACAAACTGAAGCCCAGCAGGACGGCCCAGAACACCAGGTAGCTGATCGGGACCAGGATGTTAACCTGCCAAAAAACAACAAAAATAATTTCATCCAACTCTAGCCTCTTCTGTATTTTTTGAAAATTTAAATGTTTTATATAGGAAAAAACCTACAAGAAAACAGTTTTATTCAAATATTAAAATACCATGCATTTTAAAAACCTCTTTGTTGGACACTCCACCGCTTTGCTTTGCTCTGTCCCATCTGTGAAACTGCTTCAGAGCCTCTCTCTACATATCTCCGAACCGTCCCTGCTGAATGTCTGCATCACTATCGGGGCAGAGAAATACTGCTCTGTACTCTCTAAAAAAAGCTAAGCCTGGTCCTCTGGACATTCAAAAAACAAAACTTGTTGGAGCAAGCTGGACAGGCAGCAGCTGTGGAAAAGTAACTGTTTTATGGACGGCGGTTTTACGACGTAAACGAATGGAGAATCCGGAGGAAGGGAAGGAGGAACGGAGAAAATGGCTTCACCAGCAGTCCAGAGTAGGAAATTAACTTTTTTCCCCCTTCATTATGGCTCTGAAATGTATGTGTTTTGATAATTATGTAGGGTACTGTGTTAGGATAGGCTAAGTGCTTGGTAAAATACAGTACTGTACGTATAAGGTGAAGTATTTACGTATGTTCCGACTTACGTCAAAATTCGAGTTACGACGCAGCGTAGGAACGGATCTCCGTCGTAAGTCAAGGACTACCTGTATCTGTATAAATAAAGGTTGAATGAATGAACCAGCATTTTTTTTCCTATCTTACACATGCAGTACAGTGATCACTCACCTACTGCGCGACAGGTGAAAATCTGTGAAGTAGTGGCGTTATATTGTATTATTTATATTTATATAACCACAGTCTGTGGTTGATTTTAAGAGCGGCTTGAAGACCTTTCTTTTCAACCGAGCATACTCTACCTCCTCATTATTCTACTTTTGATCTTAGTTGATACCGTTATTGATTTTACTTGTTTTACTTGTTTTATTGACATTTAATTCTGTTGCACTTTGTAGCACTTTGAGATTTTCATTAATGAAAAGTGCGTTATAAATTGAATTCATTATTATTATTATTATTATTATTTTAAGTATTTATAAACCCTTCTCACACTCCTACAAACCTTTCCCACTCACTTATTAACCTTTGCCTCTAAATGAATGTAGCAAAGGACCTGAAATTTCAACCAGACACAGAGCGCGTTCAATTGAAAAGACGTGGGAGTCAGCTCGTCTGTAGAAACACACTGGAAAGTTTTGCAAAGTGTAACAGAAAAATGGCCCGGATGAGGAGATCAGTCAGGAGCATGAGACGATCGCTGGACATTTAGCTCCAGAAGGCTTTCAATAATGTGGTGCTGGACAGAGAACAGGGGAGCGCTTACATGCTACAGCCACCAGGTGAGAAGAATTATGCTGATCACAGCAGAGCGGGTGGGTGTGGTGAACAGACAGGCAGGAATTATGACAGCCCCACTCTCTTATAAACTCTTCATATGCTCTGAAACACTTTGGCGATGGCGATGATGAGTGTATAGTACACACAACATAAAAAAACTGGGTTTAAAAATGCCACAATACAGTGAAGCCATAAGAAGTGAACTATGATATAGCGAGCGATGACCATATTTTGTTTTAACCCAGGACTCTATGTTCTCTCTAAGCTATTGCACATTCTCTGTGCACAAGAAAATCTATGCTGCTCAGCGGTCTCTACAACCTGTCTGAAATACGTGCAGAGTGGAGGGATGAAACCCCGCCCCGGTCAAAACAGACCTGTGTCATGCGATTAGTTTAGCGACAATGGAAGTTTACGAAGAGGTAAAAAAAAATTCAACCAATGAAATCACAGGCAAACTTTCATTCCAGCCAGTCAGCGTCTTCTGGAGTTTCGGCGCCAACGTATGAAGAAGCTAAGTAGCTACAAACGAACCTCCTCTGCTTCTAGCTTTTCCAAGCTTCATTACTGCATATTTCATCGAATACCGAGGAATAATATTTGGCGTTGTGGATTTATCACAGAAGCTTACGGTTGTACGTCATCAAACAAAGGCGGCAAGTAAGCTACTCCCACAAATTGTAACCGTTTTTTTTTTCAAGCCAAGTGTTAGCAAACAGTAGTGTATAACTGTGTATATCTGGATGGTCAAAGGAAAAGTTTACAAAGCAGTGGTGAGACCAGCTATATTGTATGGTCTGGAGACGGTGGCATTGACAAAAAGACAAGAGAAAGAACTGGAAGTGGCAGAGATGAAGATGTTGATGTTCTCCTTAGGAGTGACAAGGATGGATAAGATCAGGAATGAGATCATCAGAGGTACAGCACATGTTGAACAACTGGGAGATAAAGTTAGGGAGGCCAGACTGAGATGGTTTGGACATGTCCAGAGGAGGGACAGTGGGTATATTGGTAGAAGGATGTTAGAAATGCAGCTGCCAGGAAAAAGACAAAGAGGGAGGCCAAAGAGGAGATATATGGATGCAGTTAGAGAGGACATGGAGGTAGTTGGAGTGAAGACAGAGGGATGCTCAGGGAGCTTGTGTGTTTACCCAGACACATGAAAAATTAGAGGGAACATTGCCTGACATGCAACATATTTATAACACTATGGGGCTGTAAAAATACAATGCATGTCTCTTGATGGTTGGTAATGTCTGATAGCTTTTAGAGTCTAAACATGACTAAACTAATTATACAACTAACCAACAGATTTATGTGCAAGGGGCCATTAGAGTGTATTTATCAATTATCTTATTGGTTTAAATGATCTATACTGATTCAAGACAAAAACTAAAACAAACCAGTTTTGACATTTTTGTCCCCAACTTAACGGTTAAGCTCTTTAAAACAACAGCTTCATTACTTATAATTATAATATAATAATAATCTTATAATTATAATCTAGCCGTTTTTGTTGCTACTTTTTTCCTTTTGACCGTCATTTTGGTTGCCATTTTATTTTAGCTTGTAAAAATAAGAAAAATAAAATGTGTATGCCTCTTTTAGGATTGTATATTGTTGTCCACTGTTGTCATCACTCTTTGTTATTATCAGGTCTCTCTTGTAAATGAGTCCCCAAGACTCAGTGAGATTAACGTGTCTAAATAAAGTTTGAATACACAAAGATTTCAACACAAAGATTTTAACACTGGACTCTGTGTCAAATGGGTTATTCACTAAACTCTCGGTCATGTGCTCATTCAGTTTGCACTACTCATATCTGCACTAATGTTTGTATTACATCACTGCCTATAGTCATACTACTGTTTACATTCACTGTTTACATTTATTAATACTGTTTACATTTATTACTACTGTTTACATTTATTACTACTGTTTACATTTACACTACTTTTATATCTACACTACTGCTGATACATATACAGTATTCTCTGACTAGCCTTATTTAAGGATGCCCAATGTGCCTTACTGCATATGCCACTTTGCCTCTATACCAACATCAACTACCTCATACATATACTGTGTACATTAACTCATATGCTGCTTTGCCACTCTTTGCAAATGTCAATGCTAGAACCTTCAGTTTATTTTATAGATATACTTTTTATACTTTTTATACTACTATGCAAAAACTCAGGACAGTATTACACTTTTATTATTTCATTTTATGCTTATGTTCATTAAATGTTTAGTGTTTTAGTGTTGGTGTAAATTTTCATACTTTTATACTACTATGCAAAAACTCAGGACAGTGTTACACTTTTACTATTTTATGCTTATGTTTATTAAATGTTTCAGTGTTTTAGTGTTTAAATGGTTACTGTTGCACCGAGGGACTGAGAGAAACGCAATTTCAATCCTGTGTATGTCCTGTACATATTGCAGTTCTGACAATAAAGTTGACTTTGACTTTGAATGAAGAATTATGTTTTAAATATTTCTATATCTAAATATCTTCTGCTGCTTGTATTTGTCATGAACTTGATGGTTAAATCATGTCAGTGTCCTAAATCCCATGAGTACCTTGATGGGTCTGGCCAGGCTGGGTCTGGTCTTGCGCAGGTAGAGCAGAGCGGCGATGGTGACCCCGTAGGACAGGTAGTTGATGAAGGACACGTAGTTGATCAGATTGTGCGTCTCTCCAACACACAGGATGAGTATTGTGGCCATGCACTGTGGGACATGCAGGGAGGTAAAAGCACGTGAATTTATTAGACGCATCAGTGGCATTCATTCAGTGAAACACTGACGCATGTTCACGTGTTGGAGGTGACAGAGCAGCACCTACACAGAGCAGCAGGGCAGGGATAGGGGTGCAGTTTTTAAGGTGGATCATAGCCAGCAGATACGGCAGGTGACCTTCTCTGGCCCCTGAGAAACACAACCTGCAGACAGAAACACTTCATGGTTCAGACCTGCATGTTAGGAACAGTTTGACGCATCTGTCAATGATTGCAGATCATTTAATTAAGATGTGGCATGCTGGATGCAGCCAGGCATACCTGGACGAGGTGAACAGATACCCATTGATCCCTCCGAACGTGGACAAGGCAACAGAGATGGGCATGACCCAGGAAAACATGCCGAGCAGCTTCTGCCCAAAAGTCTGGAAGAACAACAGATTACTGACCAAGTGCTCGTCTCCAGAGCTAGATATTAACTGATGGTTCTTTAAAAAAAGATGAAAAACTTTCATCGTAAGCTTTATTTTTTTTAAGAACATTGCAGCCGCACATCTTCATGGTTAGCTGAGGTGCACCTCATGACTGGCCTGTCACCTTCAGCAGGTCTGACATAATAAAGCATCCCTTCAGTGGGATGGAGAACGTCTCACCACTGCCACAGCGTTGGAGGCGAGCAGCTCCTCTGGGCTCATGGAGGAGAAGTAGGCGATGTTGGTCATGGTGTAGACCAGGGTCACCAGTGGGATAGAGATGTAGATGGCAAGGGGCAGGTTTCTAAGAAGAAAACATCACAGATATTTAAAAGCTGCAATTATGTTTTAGTGAAAAATCTATCCAAAGGAATTGATTTGTTCTGAGAACCAATTTGTACGCCTGTGTTTTTGCTCGTGTGCGTCATACCTGCGTGGATCCACGACCTCCTCTGTAACGTAGTTGAGGAAATTCCAGCCGCTGTAAGCAAAGGAGGCTTGGAGGAAGGCCAGCGCTATCTGTCCAACTGAGGGGTCCTGACTGAACTCAAAGGCCACACTGGGCTTCAGGGCATCGTAGTGACCTGGACACAGAAGGGCAGCACAGATCAAACCAATAGATCGTCGGCTCATTTCACAACTGGATAATTCTATCCATTAACTCAGTGTTTGAGAAATACAGACGTAGAACGTTTTTTATCAAACAGCATTGCATAAACCAAGCCTCACTGTTAGTTTACGATCTTCTTTAATGCAGTTTTTACCCGTTTGTGCAGTTTCATTCAGACCAAACTATAAAGTAGGACAGAAACAACCAAAGCAGCTCCTGTCACTCAGGAATATTTGTGAGTTTACTCACCCTTAAAGATTTGGACGAGTCCGACGACTATGATGAGCCCTAGAGCAAGGAGTTTCCCTACTGTGAAAATATCCTGAATCCTCGTGGCCCAGCGCACACTGGAGCAGTTCACCCAGGTCAGGAACACTGCACGCACACACAGAGAAAAGAGACGCTCGTAAAGTAAGAAAATATAAACATTTAATTAGGATTTGTGTTTTATACATAACACAGACGGATTGAACAGAAGCTGAGCCCATTAAACGCCAGGGTTTTTGTCAGAACCAAACGTTCTTTCTGTGCTGAAGATAAAACCTAAGAACAAGCTGCAAGTTTTTTTATGGACCTCAGTCTACAATACAGAAAACTGCTGGAGACACTCAGTCCGGCCTCATTCAGTACATCCAGTATCAGCTGCTGTAGAATAGAATAGAATAGAATAGAATATATCTTTATTGGCATCGTCATTGCACCGAAGCACAAAACATTGCAATTGACGCACACACCGTCCTTGAGAGGGGGCGTGTGGACAACATCCGCAGCAATAATTAAATCGCGCCGCAACAATCAGATCACCAGCAAACTTGTTGGTCTACTATGGGAGTGTGCTGCTTGTGGGACTGAGTTTGTTTGTGGCTCCTCAGATTGACGAAGTCCTTTGGATGAAGAACGAAATGTCTCAACAAAAAAGAAACTGTCCAGATGAATTGACTGAACTTGTTGGGGTTTTGAAAATTAATTTATGTACAAGTCAGTGTTCAAAAGTTTTTATTGATGTGGAATCTGCATAATATTTTTAAACCTTATTTTCTAAAAATAAAAATAAAAGCAGTTCCCCTGTAACTAAGAGCCAACGGCAGAAGTTTAGAAGTTGTTAATCACGTTACTGTCATTCAACACTCATTTGACTGTAACTTCTGTCCATCAACAAAACACTACGGCCCTGATATAACAACAGCACCACATATGGCACATTATACGCCCATCGACAAACCATTATACAGCAATCTATAGCACTGGCCCAGGCAAACAAAACCTCGTATAAACTTTGACCTTAATTTGTAACCTTGACCCTGAGGTAATGAAAAGTGCACACTACACTCAGTTTAGTGATGAAGCATTTGTGTATGAAGTTCTGTTAAATGATTTTGAGCAGATCAGACTTTATGGGAAGCACAAGAGGACATTTCTGGACGGACAGAGACGTGTGGATCATGCAGATGATGAGGAGGGACTGACAATTGTGTCTTTTACTGTGTTGCTACTTAAAATGGGTTAAGAGTTACAAATATTACGAGAATTTAAAAAAATCTAATTACAGATGATAAAAAATAAAGGTTGCATTAACTAGTTTACAACTTGAATTGTTTTAATTATAACATTTTATTTTAGTAAATTCAGTTTAAGGTGTTTTGTGTTTTCTAATGCATTTCCATCACACAAAAAAAACATGAAAAACTTGTAAATTTAAGTTTAAATCCAAGTTAAATTTTCTAATGATTGATGATGACTTCAGTGAAGTTGTGCTTTAAAATCACAAGGAAGTGTGAAGCAACAAACTCCAGTAAATAAGTACAGGTACTGTAGTTCTGTTAAATATATATTAAAATAAATAAATAAATGAACGATTAAATTTATCCTGCTGTCCTTTTAAAACTGTGGCAAGAATAAACTAAAGAACTGAATTAAAAAAATGAAGATAAGCGACACAAAGCCTTTACAGTTCAGTTTAGGGGGACTGAAGCACACTAAGGTTTCATGCCATTTGTGTTACAGATGGATGTAAACACTTTAGTCCGGACACTGACAAGATGTTCGTGTTTGTCGTGAACATTTTATTCAAGGTACCTACTACAAGCTGACAAGCAGTCAGACTGGAGGGGATTTATATTAAAGTTCTTCAGTCTTTGGGCTTGCTCTCCTCACAAGCTTTATAATAAATAAAAACAACTACCGGTAGTCTTTAATTTTTTTACATAAAACAGCAGAAAAACAAGAAAATAGCAGCTTCATCTGAGAAACTAAGCAAACAAGTAATTAGTTTTGTACCAATTTGTTCCCATAATGTTAATAGAAAACCATCTAATATACTATACAAACCGCTACAAATGCAAAGCTTGGAGGGGTTTAACTTCCCTAAAAGGTCATTACATGAACACATTTCACACTGCTCATGTATCAGAAATACACCCAGGACTGAACATCTTCAGCAACAACAGAAAGAATTCATCTCTGAGTGACACACAGTGTATTTATGAGTTCGTACAGCCCCACCAACTCCCAGTTTGTGAACGGCACCATAACAAGGACTGGCCCACTTCAAAGCATTCATGTGGCCTGACGACCCCCCTCAAGCTAAACTGAAGGTTAAGGAGTGAGAGACAAATCCAGTGGAAAGTGTCAACTGGACTAAGACTTACGGAGAGGAAATATAGAAAGACAAGTTTATTAAATTGCATCATGCTCACAACACGAACTCAATGCACTTTAAGACGTGTAGCAAAAGTGAATACCGTTAGCAGCTTCTTATTGTCAGTTTCTGGGAAACATCTGCCGGATTTCATACAAATAATGTCCATTTCACATGCAAGTCCCCAAATCAATACTTAAAACTTTGACCTTGTCCAAAATGTCTGCACGATATCCAACAAGAAGGATGTTTAATCTGCACGTTTATCCCACTCTGCAGGATTCTGCTGTGACATCAGACCAGTGACGTGATGAGGGCAGACTGGTAAAATGCATTCATGACTCAAGCAGGACCTGTAACGTCCTGTTTGCTGCTCAGCTGAAAGTGTGAAGTTTGAAACATTGCATTTTATTTAATAAAAGCAGGTAACGGACCCAACTGCACATTGTCCCTGGAGATTCTTCCATGGGTGCATTTTTAGCACCAGGCGTGAAGAAATGTGCTCGACTTTATAATCTTGTGATGAACTGAAAACAGGACCAATTATGATTTCAGCTCTAAACAGCATTCCAAGTTATGGGTTAGAGAGCAAGAAGGTCACTTCTGGTCCGTTGTGCATTATGGAGTCACTCCTTTTTAAACAGGTCTCTACATTTCCCATGTACTCCCTCACCTTTAACAACACGGTGTCCTACAGGAGCAGCCTGGCACCGTGTGTTTGGACATACAGACGGCAGGTCATCCATCACCAGAACAAGTCTGCCCTCCCACCACAGAAACTTTCTTCCGCTGACACACACATACACACACACACGTGAATTGTTGGCAGGAGGATTTGGTGGCACTGGGCAGAGCTTTTTCTGCTCTGCAGCACCGCTGTGTTTTATACTCAGTTACTCTGTGGGTGCTACATGCATTTCCGTTCTTGTGTTCCGGTGAACACCCCCCCCCCCGTCCCCCCAAAATGCCACCCTCAACTTTCCTCTGATTTAACCCTGACAGGAAGGAGGTGCCAGTGGCTTTGAATGTGACAGTGCAGGTAAATCTGTGTCCCACCGTCACCGGTTCTATTGAATACTGCCTCAGCACCAGAATACTAAACTAATTGCTGCTTTTAGTCTTAATGGATTCTGATCCAAACTCCGTGCAGATTTATTTGAGGGCTTTAACCTCAGAAACACCCCCTCCTGGTTCAGGATGTGGTCACCAGAGACACTGAATGGACAAGAACGGACACCAAGTCCAGTTGGTCCAGCACAAGGTAACCAGCATCTGAAAACCTGCAGACACTACAGGGATTAGATGTATCCCATTATCAATTTTTTCTTCTTCTAAAAATAACAAAACCCTGTACAAAAGTATTGTCATACAACGTCCTTAATGTGCTGATGAGAATATTTGTCACAATACAAGTATTTTGTCTTGGAAAAATTTGTGTCACTTCTCTACCAAATGAAGAGTTTTTCACTTTGTTGACAAGTCCATAATTTGCTGTTCAAGACATTTTGAGGAAATCCAGCAATAAATACCTCTGCTGGAAAGCAAATGGCAGAGTTACATCATCTGAAACTGAGAACTCAGGTTTTCCATCTGATGTCAGAAGGCCGATGGAAATCTCAGCCCTCACGGCTAAACACAGAAGTTTTAGTGCAGAATGTTTCCAGGAAAAATAAACTTTGTGGTTGACTTGCATACATTGTTAAATAGCTGAAACAGTTTCACAGAACTAACTCTGATTTAAGTTAGGCCACCAGGCCCTCTGTCAACCAGGACCCATTGTTCAAGAGGCCTTTGCTAGCCCGCTAAATCCCAGAAACAGTCAGTGAGATGCCGACGCAGCACCCGCCTGCCCTCCAGTTTTAGTGAGATGTTGGCAGAGCTTGTCTTGACAGACATGTGAGACCAACTCAAGAGCATTAAGTCCAGGATTTATTCCTGACAAGGTCCACACAGACGTTCACACATAAATGGCATGTAGCACCTTTCTATCTGATCAAGATACTCAAAGTACTTTACACTACAGCCTGTGCCCTCATTTACTCATTCATACAGAAATCTACTGTATGTATACAAAGTATAATCAGTGCTTTATCATGGGCGATATGGAAAAAAATCATATATCACGATATGGACTTTTTTTAATATCACGATAACAATATATATCACGATATATACAACACGATGTGTGTGTGTGTGTGTGTGTGTCAGGAAAAATTTGGACCAGATTATTATTATTATTTTTTTTACTACAGATACAGTTACAATTATAAGAATGTGAACAAAAAGAACAAGGAAATTTGGACCAAAGTAGAAACTCCTTTTCTACTTTAGTAGAAGCATGTGTCGCAAACCTGCTCGTGCGTCAAACATAAAGCAGCGCCGTCCTCTCGCAAAACCACAATATGAAGCTTCTTTGCGACAGTTATTTTTTTATTCTTATTTATCACGATAGAGACGATAGAAGGAAAGTAGCACGATAGACACGTTTCTATCGTCCCCACGATATATATCGTCATATCGCACAGCCCTAATTTATCACATCCATACACCAATGGGGGACACATTGGAGGCAATGAGAAGTTCAGTGTCTTGCCCAGGGACACTTCAGCATGTGACTGCTGGTAGAATCGAACCCCCAACTCTTGCATTGGAGGACGACTGCTCTAACCACTCAGTCACAGCAGCCCCAAGGATAAGGGCAAAGCAATTACAAATTTCACTAAACGTTGCAAAGACCTATACATCATGATACATTGTTAAATAGCTGAAATAGCTGAAACAGTTTCACAGAACTAACTCTGATTTAGATGACTAAACTCTGATTTAAAGACAGTTCTTTAGCAAAAAAAATAATGTACTGTTGAGAATTAACTTTGTCTTGAACCACTTTGGACATGTCTGCCTGCCTGGGAGGAGTCGACGAGGGACAGGACAGCCCCCAGAAACCATCTTGGCTACAGCAAACTGGTTGGTCCACTTAAGTTGTTTACTTGGTGGGGTAACTTCAGTGTGCTTGGGACTACTCTGACTGACGAAGCCCTCTGGAGTGAGGGTGAAACGTTTCTACTAAAAAGAAACTGTCCAGATGAACTGATTGAGAATGAGCGGATTTGATACCTGGACTATTGAGAATGAACTTTCTTGTCTTGAACCACTTTGGACATGTCTGCCTGCCTGGGAGGAGTCGACGAGGGACAGGACAGCCCCCAGAAACCATCTTGGCTACAGCAAACTGGTTGGTCCACTTAAGTTGTTTACTTGGTGGGGTAACTTCAGTGTGCTTGGGACTACTCTGACTGACGAAGCCCTCTGGAGTGAGGGTGAAACGTTTCTACTAAAAAGAAACTGTCCAGATGAACTGATTGAGAATGAGCGGATTTGATACCTGGACTATTGAGAATGAACTTTCTTGTCTTGAACCACTTTGGACATGTCTGCCTGCCTGGGAGGAGTCGACGAGGGACAGGACAGCCCCCAGAAACCATCTTGGCTACAGCAAACTGGTTGGTCCACTTAAGTTGTTTACTTGGTGGGGTAACTTCAGTGTGCTTGGGACTACTCTGACTGACGAAGCCCTCTGGAGTGAGGGTGAAACGTTTCTACTAAAAAGAAACTGTCTAGATGAACTGATTGAGAATGAGCGGAATGTACTGTTGTGTTTAAGAGAACAAGAGAGTTAAAGTTTACAGAGCTTGTTGTTGTTGTTTTAGTTACTGTATGAATCTGACATGTCAAATATGTTTTACTGTAAGTGGACTTCTGAAGTCTTAAATGCAAATCAGAAGTCATTTCCTTTCCCTTTTTTTGAGTCACACTTATAAAGTGGACTAATCAATGCAAGGTATAAAATTAGGCCTGTCACAATAACAAATTTTGCTGGGCGATTAACTGTGTCAGAAATTATTGCAATAAACAAAAATATTGGTTAAAATTTAACCCAAAAAAATATTCATTTACCCTTTATTTACCCCTCCCTGGGCTGCCACCTTACCGTGGTGGAGGGGTTTGAGTGTCCCAAAGATCCTAGGAGCTATGCTGTCAGGGGCTTCATGCCCCTAGTAGGGTCACCCAAGGCAGACAGGTCCTAGGTGAGGGACCAGACAAAGTGCAGCCCAAACACCCCTTATGATGAGTAACAGTAATGGAATCAATGTTCCCTCGCCCGGACGCGGGTCACCGGGGCCCCACTCTGGAGCCAGGCCCGGAGGTGGGGCACGTTGGCGAGCGCCTGGTGGCCGGGCTTTTACCCATGGAGCTCGGCCGGGCACAGCCCGAAGAGGAGACGTGGGTCCCCCTTCCCATGGGCTCACCACCTATGGGAGGGGCCAAAGGGGTCGGGTGCAATGTGGGATGGGTGGTGGCCGAGGGCGGGGACCCTGGCGGTCTGTTCCTCTCCTGGACGCCTCCCTGGTGAGGTGTTCCGGGCATGTCCCACTGGGAGGAGACCCAGAGGAAGACCCAGGACACGCTGGAGGGACTATGTTTCTCGGCTGGCCTGGGAACGCCTTGGGATTCCCCCAGAGGAGCTGCTCCAAGTGGCTGGGGAGAGGGAAGTCTGGGCCTCCCTACTTAGGCTGCTACCCCTGCGACCCGACCCCGGATAAGTGGACGAAAATGGATGGATGGATGGATGGATACCCTTTATTTATCCAGGTAGTCTCATTGAGCCACGAGAACTCATTTTCAAGAGAGACCTGTTTAGGGAGCAAATGGTGGGGATTAAGGGCCTTTCTCAGGGGCCCAGAGGGGGGCAAATGAGGGTGGAGGCAAGTGTGGGTGTTTCACCTTTTCCACCCACATTTTGATGTTGTTGGTACCGGGAATTGAATCGGTGATCTTCCAATCAGAAGCCCACCTTCTCTAACCTCTGCACCACCACTTCCCCGATAATAATAACAGGTAATTGTTGTCAAATTTAAAAATAAATTTAATTTTTGTGTGTAGAACTTTTTTTGATCACTGGATGGCAGTATAAGGATGGATAGTGAGGGAACGAGCAGCGTGTCTCTTTAAGAAAAATGGGAGGGAGGCCCCTTGACGTGACATGGGCCGTCTTTCGTTCCCGTTTTTCTGTTCTCAAAACGGTGGACACTCGATGTGGTTTGAGCTCTTTAGCATAGCATTTGTCACACAAAGCTTTTAATATAAAAAAAACTTTTAAAAAAACTCAGTAAACAAGTTCTCAGCTTCTTTTTGCAGAGAAAAACATCTTTTGAATATTGGAGCTTCGACAAGACAGAGGTTTGAACTCAATGCACAAATCAAATACACTTGCACGTTGTTTTTGGATTCAATTCCCTAATTTCTAATCAGTCCACTATTATTTTGTTATATTTTTTTTAACTGATATTTTCTTCTCCTTGATCGTTGTAAACGTTAAGCCATTTTCACACGTGAACATCAAAGATGCAGCCAATTTGATGCTTACACATGTACTACACAGTGGGAGACTTTCCTCTGGGGCTGTGCATAAAAGACGGGGGTGAAAAGGAACATCGGTCTACTGTGCACAGAGAAGGCAACAATACAAAGTACAGGGTGGAA
>JBBPBX010048250.1:0-25827 GCA_038048925.1 Garcialebias charrua | reverse complement strand
GGGGTTTGGTAGGAACAGATACACAATGGCAGGTTGAGTACCACATTAAGATAGAAATGGTATCAAATGAAAACTATTCAGTTTTAACAATTAATTTAAGGAAATTAGGTCAATTTATCATCCAGTAATCTAAGCTTGAGGCAGCACAACAAGTCAACCCTAACTATAGGATTTATCACAAAGGAAAGTCTTAATCCCAGTCTTAAAACTGGACAATGTGTCAGCCATTCCAGAAACTGGAAGTTGATTCCACAAGAGAGGAGCCTGATAACTGAAAGATCTTCCTCCCATTCTGGTTTTGGAAACTCTAGGAACTGCAAGTAAACCTGCAGTCTGAGAACAAAGTGCTTTGTTAGGAAAATATGGAACAATAACATCTGTAATATAAGATGGAGCTAGGTTGTTGAGGGCTTTGTAGGTTGTAAGTTTACTTCAATTCATAAACACCTTGGTCCAAATACTGCCCCCAACATCCATGTTGAACTCCCCCCCCCTCCCTTTCTCTGTCTTCTCCCTCCCCTCTGCTGATGACATATCTGACATTATCAGCAAGTCCAAGTCCTCATCCTGTCAACTTGACCCATTTCCCACAGTTCTTGTTAAATCCTGTCTCCCGTCTCTGCTCCCTATCATCACTAATATCATCCACTCCTCCCTGACCTCTGGCATTGTTCCCGCAGCCTTCAAATCTGCTGCCATCACCCCCATCATCAAGAAACCAGGTCTTGACTTCACCAACTTCAGTAATCTTCGTCCGATCTCCAATCTGCCCTTCATCTCCAAGATCCTTGAAAAAACTGTTGCTAGTCAACTTCACTCTCACCTGTCCAACAACAACATTTATGAAGAGTTTCAATCTGGATTTCGCCCCCACCATAGCACCGAAACAGCCCTAGTAAAAATCACTAACGACCTTCTTCTTGCTGCTGACTCTGGTCTTCTGTCCATCCTCATTCTTCTTGATCTAAGTTCTGCCTTCGACACCATCTGTCATTCTATCCTCCTCAACAGACTAACCTCCATTGGCATCTCAGGTACCCCGTTAGACTGGTTCACCTCCTATCTCTCTGACCGCACCCAATTCATTCAGCTTAAATCCTTCCGTTCCCAGTCTTCCCCTGTCTCCACGGGTGTCCCCCAAGGCTCTGTCCTCGGACCCCTCCTCTTCATCATTTACCTCCTTCCTCTAGGCCACATCTTCCGCAAACACGGCGTCCATTTCCACTGCTATGCTGATGACACGCAGCTCTACTTGTCATCAAAACCTAACTCCACCCACCCTCCCTCCATCCTCACCGACTGTCTCAATGAGCTAAATCACTGGTTTTCTAACAATTTCCTTCAACTAAACAGCAACAAAACAGAAGTCATTCTCGTCTGTACCAAAAACTCTATTTCAAAATCAGAACATCTTCTCGTCCCCCTTAACAACTCTCTGCTATCCCCCTCCCCTCAGGTCAAGAGCCTCGGTGTCATCCTCGACACCACTCTTTCCTTCACTTCACACATCAACAATATTACTCGGTCTGCTTATTTCCACCTCCGTAATATTAACCGTCTCCGTCCTTCTCTCACACCCCGCTCCACAGCCATCCTGGTGCACAGTCTTGTGACTTCCCGTATTGACTACTGCAACTCCCTTCTCTACGGCCTCCCCAACAAATCTCTCCACAAGTTACAGATGGTCCAGAACTCAGCTGCCCGTGTCATCACTCAAACCTCCTACTATGATCACATCACTCCTGTCCTGCAGCAGCTCCACTGGCTCCCGGTTAAATCACGCATCATCTTCAAAATTCTACTCCTCACGTTCAAAGCTATCCACAACCTTGCCCCTCCTTATCTATCTGACCTCCTCCAAATCTCCATCCCATCACGCTCTCTCAGATCCTCCTCTTCACTACATCTCCATGAACCCTCTGCCCGCCTCTCCACCATGGGGAGCAGGGCCTTCACCTGCTCTGCCCCTCACCTCTGGAACGCCCTACCGCCAGACCTTCGAAACACCACCTCCCTTTCTCTGTTCAAGACTGCCCTGAAAACCCATCTCTTTAGACTAGCTTATCACTAACTTTACTAAATGTATTTTTATCCATTTTATATCCTTTATGTATTTTATATTTCAATTTGTCGCTGATAATGTTTGCTCTGTATTACACTGTGTTGGTTTGTTAAGTGCCCTTGGGTGTCCTGAAAGGCGCTTTTAAATAAAATGATTATTATTATTATTATTATTATTATTATTATTATTATTATTATTATTATAAGTAAGATTTTGGATTTAATTCTGGATTTGACAAGAAGCCAATGGAGAGATGCTAAAACTGGAAATATATGATCTCTCCTACTGACTCCAGTTTAGATTCTGACTGCAACATTTTGGATCAATTCAAGACTTTTTAAAGAAATATTTGGACACCCAGAGAACAAACCATTGCAATAATCCAGTCTAGACGGGACAAATGCATGAACCAGTTTTTCTGCATCATTTTTAGATAAGATGTTTCTAATTTTAGTGATATTACTATTGAAGCTGAGCTTCGAGTTTTTTAGCTAAAGCTGCAGGGAACTTAACTTGGCACATCTCCTACATAAACCATTTCAGACACATTATTGACACGTGATGACCCGAGGCTTCTGTCACTTATTTCAAGACTTTTATCTAGTACAACTTGAAGTATACAAACAGTAATTGTTTGAGGATTATTTTCTAGTCTGTATTTCAATCAGCCTGTTCCATAATAAGTGCTGTCAGTGACACAGGCGTGTGGTTACCATGACTACTCCACGGAGCCACTGGTGGCAGCTTTAACTTTTCTTTAGATCTTGGTTCACTTTACACGTGTTTTAGTTTTTACATCAAATTCTCTGCAGGTTGTCAAATTGGATTATAATAAAAGTATTTCCAAATAATTACTGTATTGAGCTTGGAATAAAAAAAAACTAATATGTTTGAAATTTGAGCAGTAGCGCCATTGACTCCCTTCAAAATTTCTTCAAAAATATTTTTTTATAAATGTTGGTATTTGAAAGTTCCATAATTTTCTTTCTCTTAAACCTTGATGCACATGTATTTCAAAAAGTGCTTTATAAAACAAAAAGTATTGTAAGTTTGGGAGCAAAATATGCTAAATAATTGCTGCATTACAGAAAAAGTTTTATGTAATAAAATTAAAAGCAGCTCACAGATTCACATGTTTATTCAAAGTGTTTGACAAAATTACAGAATTTACCTCTATTATAAGTATTCAAAGTTTTTAAATCGGCTAAGTTGAGTTCGCACAGATAAAAATAAATGCTTGGGTGAGAGCAGAGCAGCTGTGAGAAGTAAAATGTTGGGTTTACATTGTTGAAATACAAGTGTACCTTTTTAAAAATGAAGGGTTGTTTGGGATTTTCAAAAACGTGGACACACTACGTTGATTGAGACTTTACAGAGTTTTGCACACTACCATTCACCAAATTAAATTGATCTTTACGTTCAAAATCACCATCCTGAGAAATAAAATTCAATTTCTGTTACATAAAATCTTTTTTTTCTTTAAAGTACCGGTAGAAACAAAAAATTGAACCATAGACTCAATATGAATGACCATTAGCAGAAATAATGAGCACTATGATTAGAAAAAGATAAGCAATAAGCATTATTTTAGGCACCTTTTCCATACTTATGTTCCTATCTTTATTTAATAAACGTTAGGCTACAGTTTTACGATAAAGTGTTAGATTAGATAGCAGGTGTTCCGTGGATAAAAATCTCACTCAATCTCACGCCGTTTTGTGCGGCTTGATATTTTACAGAACATTACAAAAGAAAACAAGACGCAGATTGAAAAGTCAGTCAAATTTACTTTTAACTGGGAGAGTGACATGCAGCTGAATGTAACTGAGCTTTCTCTCCAATGAGCAGCCACCTCACATTTGTTGTGACATGCACAGGTCTGGACATCAGTGTCTCTCTAAAAAGGCTCGGAGGCACGGCGCTGCGGCGATGAGCTAAAAGACACATTTGGGATCAGTGCATTAGCTGCCTCCTAAAGCCTATCAAGTCTCTCGCAGGATTGTTCAGCCCCATCCACCAAATGAACAATTCCAGCTGAGGCCCTCAGCATGGCTTTGGGTGGAAACTCGAGCCTGAGACGGGGCTTAGAGGCGTAAGCATGTAAAGGACTGGAAGCCATCAGACGTCTTTTTTCTTCTTGGCACTGTCCACTCAAACACTGATCCTGGGGTTTGTTGTTAAAATACTACCAGGCTTGTTCTGGAGGGGCAGAGGGAAACAAACCAGCGTGCTCTTAGTTCTGCTCAGCAACAGATTGGACTTTTGAGTGTTGGTTTTACTTATTTACAAAACTGCTTACTTGGGAGACGTACTATTAAAACCAGTTTCTATCATATTGTGTCATAGCATCAAGAGGAAAAAATTAATTTAAAACATTATGAAGTGGGATTAAGTGGAAAAATTATAAATGATAAATATTGTACCTGTTTTAGATAAAGTTAGTTTCTGACCAGATTAAACGTTAGTTTGAGTCAAGGTTTAGGAGAATAGCCGAGGTTATAAAACAACTTTACATCAAAGCTCATGCTCAATAATCACAATGAAAAAAATCCAACAAAGTTAAGTCCGGTCCTCTGGACAGTTACTTCTTGTTGAAATGTTTCGTCTTTCATCCAGAAGACTTCATCAGTGTGAGGAGCCACAACAAACTCAGTCTTAAAAGCACCTTCACATCATCTCTGCCCACCTTCTTAGGACTCCTCTCAGGAGAGGGTGGACTCCAGAAACCAATCTTAGCACCATCAAACTGGTTGACCCACTATGTGAAGGTGCTTTGAAAACTGAGTCTGTTGTCGCTCCTCAGACTGATGAAGAAAACTTCAGGTCTTGTGGATAAAAGTATAGACATTTCAACAAAGAAGAATCCGTCCAGAGGACCTGACTTGTTAGATTTACAACATCTACCTGGATTATTAAGCATGCATCAGGACATTTGCACAAAGACTACAGTAAACCTTCAGATTGCCATCAGTTTTGAACTAGGTGATTATTTTCATAAAAGTCTATGGTCTGTTTCCTAACCATGTTGTATATGAACCACAGAACACGTTAGAGGAATTAACAGTTTGATGGAAACTAAAATAAAAGGTCAGGCCTTGAAGACACTTCTGCATCAAGTAGTTACTCTAACAGGTCGTGCTGAACATATTTCAGTTTGCCATGTGTTTGAAATATTGTTTAGTAAAGTCTTCTGTCTGAGTCAGTGTTCTGTGTAAATAATTATCTCATGCAAAGACCATGCTCTGCTCGAAACTATAGTCCTTGTCCACATTGGCAGATATTTTCTTTAAATATGACACTTTCCTTTGTGGTTACACCTCTCATCCACATGCAAGCTACATTTTAGGTGAGATATTAATGTCAGATACACTTTACAAAGTGGAGATTGTAAAATATAACGCTTTAGAAATGACAACAGTACACAGTGCACTACTTTATTCTGATCCTGATGCTATTAAACTGCAGTTGTGATTAAAATATTCACAGAAAAAGCTGTAAACAATAAAACAAAAACTGACAAAACAAAAACAAGCTACAATTTTTTTTTATTTGTCTATGCTCAATGTTCTCTGTATTTTGATGTGCAGAGCTCACCTACAGGAACAATGCATATTTCAGCTTTTCTTTTTTTTACTTCGTATTTATTTTACTTGTCATCTAGACAAATGTTTTTCTAAAGAAAAAAACATGTGAATGAATAAAAAAAATCCTGGAATATTATAANTTTGAATTTGAAATGAAACAGATCCATTTTGAAGTAAACATTTGATGTAATTAAACATTTCCAGTAAATGTGATGAACGTGTGAGTTAATACATTTTATATAAAACACACAAAAATGTGCAAATATAAGTCAACAGCATGTTTTACATAATTATGTCTCCCTTGAAGTACAAGCTCTGAGAAATATGATGGGGATTTTAAACCCCTGTTACCTTAATAAAAACCACACAAAGATAAACAAGAGAACAGTGTTAAATCAGACAAACAACTTTGCAAAGGGGAATGGCTTTTAATGTCTTTTGAAACTTAGTTTTGGTCTCAAATACATTGTCCTGCACAATTCCAAATTGTACTGGACATGACAAGCTATTTAAACAAGAAGCAGGTGGAGTTTGACAAGCTCTGACGTCTTACAGATAAAACAAACAAGTCGTGTTTCTGATCCTACAAGAACATCTTATCCAGACATTGTCAAGGCTAGAAGACTGTCTTTTCTGTATCAGAGAAAAGCAAACAACATGTTTGTAATATCAAATATAAGTGTTAAAAGGGAACAGAGAATATTTGATATAAGTGAGCTGGGTTATAATTATTGGGTCAGAGTAATTAGTTTTAGATGATAAATATTGAACATCTCCATCATTTCATCCTCTTTATCATATATAAACTGATCATTATCAATCAGGTGAGCGGTGCGGAAAAACATCCCCTGAGGCCGAATTTCTAATTAGGGGCAAAAACTCACACCACCGTCCCGTGCCTCCACAGTAACGCCCTGACAAATTCAGGATCACATTTTTAGGATGGTTTGAGAGATATAAAGTTTTGGATAACTCTGTGGTGATGATTGTCATATTGCATGACTTATTTCAATATTTGTGAGAAATAAAGATTTTGATTTTGAGGAGAATTTTGCAATGAGTATGGTCTCACTTTATGGCTTATGTCAAAAGTTTTAAAAGGAATAATATATTTAGCAGGGATTAGTCTATTTAACCACAAAAACTAAGCTTTTTCCAAAGAAATAGAACTTTTGAGAAGAAACATATATATATAAAAAGAACTAATCTATTTGTGTTAAACAAATAAAAGAAATAAGCTATTTAATTTGTTTTAAAATAAAAAGAACCAATCTAATTTGTCTTAACCAAAGAACCAATCTAATTTGTTTTAACCAAAAAACCAATCTAATTTGTTTTAAACAATTAAATAGAACTCATACACTTTCAAAGATGTGGGAAATAATTCTCAAACACACAACAAAATAGCCCTTTATGGGCACAAAAATAAAATAAACTTTTAGTTAGTTACTGTGGGTAACTCCTTAACTTAACTTAAACTAAATTCTGTAATCGGCTATAATAATAATTGTTTCTTTAAACATAAAATAAAATTCCATTCTTACTATCTAAAACATTTGTATTTAATGGCAAAAACAACACAACAACAAATGATTTCATTCTTCAGTGAAAATGAGTAATCACTCACTCTGATTTGAGGTTATTTTAATTAGTAAGTTATTCTTAATTAGCATGATCATCAAAATGAGTAGCAGGAGACGGAGACGTTTTATACTCACCTAAAATACTTTACCTTTTTCATAGTCTGTAGAAAAAGTCTAAACATACATGCAGACATAGACAGACATATACGTACAGACAGACATACATCTGTATAGACAGACATATGTGGTTCATGTTCTCAAAATAAGTCCAGTCTATAGTCAGGGTCAGTCATGTTTTAAAAATATAGAACCACCACATTTCAAAATCAACCTTTCAAATCAACCTTTTGAATAGATCCAAAAATCCAGGGCGTCCCCCATCTTTTCTCTTTGGATCTGTTAAAAATACCTTCTTATCAAATGACATATACATACCTGTTTATTAAACAACATATATAAAAGCAATGTGGTTTGTAGGTTTATCTGATTTATCCTACAGTACAACGTGCTTCTTAAATTATCCTTTAAATGGCTATGCTGTTGAATATAAAAATCTAAAAAGTTATTTTTTGTATAACTGATCATCTAAAAAGTTATTTTTTGTATAACTGATCATCTAATCAATGAATGAGCTGTTTCCTTTTATGAGCCTTCATTAATGTTATTAGTGATATATTCTTTATTATAACTGATCATCTAATCAATGAATGAGCTGTTTCCTTTTATGAGCCTTCATTAATGTTATTAGTGATATATTCTTTATTATTATTAGTTATTTCTAGGAACACTTTCTCTTCCCTTTTTTTTTTTTGTTTTGTTTTCCTGTCTGCTTGGCTTGTTTCTATCGTACAGCACCTTGGTTGGCCCGCGTCCGCCAAAGTGCTCTATAAATAAAGTGGTATGGTATAAATAACAATCTAAGATTTAAAGCATAAAGCTATAAAAATTGTTTTAACAATAACTTCCTTGTGGCAAACCAGACCCACCAAAACGCACTCAGTCAGTTCAAGGACAATTGCTATCCTTCCTTCAGCTCCACAAAACTTTTGCATGAATGTTTGTGGAGACACAATTTTAATCTGTAAAAGAAAATATAAACATTAACTTGTTTCAGGGTTATGAGCTGGGATCATTATCTCTGTACCATCACGAAGTTACTGGAAGTGGAAAAATAAGTCGTCAGACCCACATAATATAAACTACAAATTCTGTGGCCTTGCTCTAGCAGGCCATATCATGAGAATGTGTTACATTAAATAAAATTAAGCAGACTGCAGTTTCAAGATGAGAGTTCTGTGATGAAGTTAAATTCAAAGCAGTCTGCTCCTCAGATAAATAATGTTAAATCATTATTTTTATATATTAATGTTTCTGTTCAGTGTCCTGAGATGACTTCTGTTGTGATTTGGCGCTATATAAAGAAACTGAATTGAATTGAATAACCAAAAGGTAACACAAACCTGGTCTTCAGCACAAAACAACTAAAAGGTACTCAACACAGATCCTAACAAATGGTCTAAATCAGGTAAGATAGTCACTGTTCATAAACTTTCTACAGAAGCCAGTTATAAAGACAACCTGTGTCCCTTTATCTTTAAAAGTTAGAAATTCACTCTGCTTGCCTCATTATAAAGTGTATACAGTATTTATTTTTCAATTTATGTGCTTTTTTATGATTGTCTACTGTTGTCATCATTCTTTGTTTAAAACAGGTCTCTCTTGTAAATGAGTCCCCGAGGCTCAATGAGACTAACCTGTATACATAAAGGTTGAATAACTCTTTTAAGTCCTGCAACTGAAAAGAGGCAAACATCCATCCTCTCACCTCCTCTGTCTAACTCACAGACCGTTGTGTCTGATCCAACAGAGGCCAAGCAGAGGGATGGACGTATAGACGGCTTTGATGACAGATAGCTGCAGTTTTTCCACTTTCTCTCCTCCCCAAAAAAGGTCTGAATCAGCAATGAACTCTTCTAATGTCACTGAACCCTTAAAACAAAAAGTGGAGGGAGAATGAAAGAGTTGAGCATGTCTCCAAAATAAGGGTTCAAGAGTTTTTGTAAGGAAACCACCATGTTGACATGGCTCTAAAGCTCTGCGTCAGGCCAAATGTTCTATATACAGTCAAGGCTATCTGAGAAACCAGCGGACAAGGCCTCTGCAAACACAACCAATCTCTTAATCTCCCTCCGTTTCAATGCTACTTTCCCCTTCATCTCCTCAAATGAAGTAAGGTTGGAGCACAGGCATGTCTCATTCTTCAGGAGTGAGGCAGTCCTTTTAACTTGATTATAACTGGGTTTTTTTCTCCCCTCTCCTCCAGACAATAAAAAAAACTGTTTTAAGTCTAAACAACATGAGCACTTCTTCAGACCATGCCAGAACCCCTTTCCGCTTGGAAATATTTGCTTTGGACGCCAGCTTTGCCCGGCACACAACACAGGCAATTATGGAAGCTATTTAAACAAGAGAGATCTTCTGACAGCCGACGCCTCGTTTGGAGGGATGAAGGAATCAGGAAATGAAACCTTCATTGATGCGCTGTGGGTATGGAAAGAGAATTCCCCCTGGGCTCTCTGCGGCGGTTTGCATATCTCATGGGCATTTTGTGCATTGAGGACGGCAGTATTTGTGTAGCCTTTGTACGTTTGAATTTTTTTGAGGTTTGGGTGTGTGTTAAAGCGAGAGTGAGGCAGAGGCTTTTAAGCAGTTCAGGATTTTTTCCCCTGTGACTTGTGGAGGTTTTATTGGAACCTGCTAAGAGTTTATCTGCAGAAGTGCAGCTGTAGGTCGCTCGCGGCTTTCGTCAACTCCAGGTTCCTCTCCCTGGTGCTGCCACTTTCGTGATGGAGACATGAGACCGTGAATAGTTCCCTCTTTACCTTCACGTCAGTCTCACTGTCTTATTTTCAGAGGTCTCTCATCCAGCTGGCTGCAGATTGATGCTTTTTTCATCGGTCTCGACTGACATGGCGGTTTCTTTAGTGGAAACAGACGTTTGCTGAAGGAATGTGAGAACGGGACAGCAGATTTGGTGAGCTGACGAGGGTCACGATGAGTGCTGCCTGCCTCTGACCTTCTTGTCAACCCTAGTTTATGTCTGCTCGGGTACGGTTTTGTCAGTGTATGTTTAGACCTGGGGTCTGAAAACTTTACAATCAAGAGAGCATGCTTGCTCCTTTTTCTTCAAAAGATACATTTGAGTAGAGCTGCAAAACCTACTTATAAATTGAAAAGGAAAAAAACTCAAAATAAAAATACAAAAAATTAAAACAAATGTTTGTTAAATTTTGGAATCAAACAATCATAAAAACTCGTTCTTATGATGCATGAAAAAAATGTTCAGACACCCTCAAATATATTTTAAAGCCCATGCAAGCCTGTATGAGTCATTTGTTTTATTGTGGAAAATTAATTATACCAGTATTCCACTTGGGAACATGTGCATCCCAATAAATTATAATAAACAAACTAAGGTATTTCATTAGAGATATCATTCTAACTTACTGAATTTTTTCTAATAAAGAAAGATTTCTTCTTTTACTCCATTTTTTTTTAAATCAATGGCAAATCTTTAATTCTAATTCTCATTTTTATCAGCAAAACTTCTTGTATTTTTTTCATGATGATTTATTTTGATGAATATTAACCAAACAGTATGGTTTCCTCATTGCAACTTGCCTCAAATATGCTAAAAATGTCAAACGTACTGGTGAATTTCCAAGAAAAATGACATTGTGTGCAAAATGGCTAACAGCCTGACAAAGTACTAGCAAAAACTAATCAATCTGTTTGGCTCTTTAAATGAAAAATATCCTTCATTCACAAAATGTTAACAGACAAACAGGTATATGGAGCTTATTTATATAGCACTTTCCAGCCCCCTGTGAGGAGCCCCAAAGCGCTTTACAATACCACCCATTCATTCAGACATTCATACACCGGTAGTGGTAGCCTGCCTTGCAAGGCACTATCCAGACCTACCGGGAGCAACTTGGGGTTAAGTGTCTTGCCCAGGGACACAAGGACACATGGTGGGCGGACGCGGGATTCGAACCTCCAACCTTCCGATCGGGGGTCGACTGCCATTACCACTGTGCCACGGTCGCCCGTACGTATGTATGTATTATGTATGTGTAAATGTACCATTTATTGGGGGGAAAAATCCCCACAAAAGTCACTAAAATAACTTGAAATTGACAAAAGTAAAAAAAAAGAAAAATCTCAACTCAACTAACGAAAGTCGGTTTTTGTTTTAAAAATTTAGTTAAACAGAATTAAAGTTTGAGTTAAAGAAAGAGGCCTTGACAAAAAGGATGGTTCCTCTGGAAAAGGGTGTCTTAGATCTGTGCAGGGTACAATGAAATCTCAACACTATCAAGGCACTCTGGAGCCAAACATGCTGTCCAGATGTTCAGAAAGCTTGATCTCAGTCTCAGGTCCTCTGACAGAATCAAGAGTCATGCATACAGCTAGAAACACCCAAGAATGGCTCAGAAACATTGGACTGTTCTGCTGGAGGACAGTCCTAAATCTTAAAACATCTGTGGAGGATCTAAAAGATGCAGCTTAGAGAAGGAAGCCTTCAAACCTGAGAGCTGCAGCAGTTTACAGTACTCACGAGGAGTGGACCAGAATCTGTGTGGACACATGTAGAAGTCTCAGAGCGTCACAGAAGTCTCTTGATCACCTCAAAAAGTTGTTACATAATTCTAGCTACCATCCTTTTCACAGTTCCATTAGTTGGTTTTATCCAATTATAAAATAATTATGTTAAACCACAATTTAAAAGCAATGACTGATTCTCATCAGTTGATTTTTTTTTTGTCAATTATTTTGTGTTGTTAATTGTTTTTGATTTAGTTCAGAGACTATTGTGGGTTTTTCTTTCTTTAATGGTACAAAAAAAAATTTCTGCATTTCTATGTGCAGAGAGTAGTTAAAACAAGCCTTTCTTGTTAAGGTTATACATATAATACATTCCCACGTTATTTTTGGTCAAAGCTACCAAGAGCTGCTGCAGAGGGACCAAAGGGCTGCATATGGCCCCAGAGCCGCCGGTTGCAGACCCCCGGTTTAGACGATGATAAATCTGTGTGTGCATTTGTGCAGAGAAAACAGGGAAAAAAACACAGGACTGGTTTAATGTCTAAGGATTCCCAAGCTGAGAATTCCCTAGAAAGGAAACTTAATCCAGAGGCCTTCTCTGACTGAACAAACAGACAGTAAATTAGTTTCACATGACAGCTTATTAATAATAATAGAAAAATGTGTGTACGTACACAAAAGATTATTAATGTATCGGGCAAAGGGATGGATGGATCTCTGATGGAAGTGAGGACACATTCTGTCAATATTCATATCTGCACTTCTCTAATGCACAGGAGAACCTGCTAACCGGAGCAGCACAGCAATAAAAAAAAAGGGGGTGGGGTAACAAAAAGTGAAGGGGGCACATTAGGATAGGAGCTGGAGAACTGTTCATTTTCTGCTAAAATCTTAGCGACTCTTGTGGTCAGATTCTCTTCTTGCTCAGCAGCAGAACAAGGAAGGCATGAAGCAAAACTTTGGGAAACACCCTCGCTGTACATACCGGTACTTCAAGTGGATTCACTCCCCCCACCGCAATTAAACCCTGTTAACAGGCGAATATTCTCCTGGAAACTTTTAAGGGTTCTGATGTTGAATGTGAAAATGTTACTTGTGAACATGACAATGCTGTGAGCACAATAGATGTTAAGACAAGATGGCAAAACACAGTGAATTAGCTGTGCCCTGCCAAGGTCACTTGTTTTTATACTTCAATGGCACCTGCATACGTGCAGACATTTCAGCCTCAAGCATGAAAACAGTTACAGGTTCAGTAATTGTAAAATGTGAGAAATGTGTCGTCGCTGACCTAAGACCCTCGGCTAACTTGCAGCATGTGCAGAAACTCTGAAAACTGGAGAGTGAGGAGCACAAACAGCACTCTGCTATCCTCCATTGCTGCTGTTGTTTATCCAGAAAAGCACAGAAAAATATTGACCGCATCCATTTGTAGAGTGCATGTACAATTTCACACCAACGCTACGTTTTTTTTTCTTCTCCTAAACCTCCAGATCCAAACCTTTAAACCTTCTGAGACCTGGAATAGTTGCAGGTCAGTTATGTGATCATCTGCAAAGAAATAATCTGAAGAGTTTCAGTCAGGGTTTAAAGCTCACCACAGCACTGAATCTTCATTGGTGAAAGTTACTAATGATATTCTCATGGCCTCTGACAATGGACACGTGTCTACACTGGTTCTGTTCGACCTCAGTGCTGCATTTGATACAGTTGATCACAGTATTTTACTACAGAGATTGAATAGGATATTGGGATTACAGGAACTGCTCTAATTTGGTTTAAATCTTATATATCTCTCCGAACTCCTCCCAATCACCGGGATGAGGATCAGTTCCTCCAAATCCGAGGCCATGGTCTTGAGCCGGAAAAGGGTAGCATGCCCTCTCCGGGTCGGGGAGGAGGTCCTGCCCCAAGTGGAGGAGTTTAAGTATCTTGGGGTCTTGTTCACGAATGAGGGAAAACTGGAGCGTGAGATCGATAGGCGGATAGGTGCAGCATCCGCAGTGAAGCGGGCGCTGTACCGGTCTGTCGTGGTGAAGAGAGAGCTGAGTCAAAAGGCAAAGCTCTCAATTTACCGATCGATCTACGTTCCCACCCTCATCTATGGTCATGAGCTTTGGGTTGTGACCGAAAGAACAAGATCTCGGATACAAGCGGCTGAAATGAGTTTTCTCCGCAGGGTGTCTGGACTCTCCCTTAGGGCCTGTTTACACGGCGCGTATTTTGAGTGTAACCGCTACTTTCTCTTTGCGACTTTGCTTATCGCCTACACGACGCTGCTGGCCCCCCTCGATGACTCCGATACTTTTCTGACCCTGCTCTCAAGGTGGAAGTTTTTCGCAGACCCCCCGTTGATAATGTAAACATCTCCCGTGGAGCTTTTATTTGAACACATGCACGCAGCACGCACGCGCAGACAGCCGGCATTTTAACAATGGCGGTGGACTGGACAGTGGACACACGCACCACTTTCTGAACTATAGCTGATGGAATATATTTTGATTCTCATATTTAATTATTCTACACCTTACCTGCATCTGTGTTGGAAGAGAGCCAGCTGCCTGGATCCAGTTGTCTGTTAACGAGGCAGTCGGACATTTCACGTGTCACGCTGCACTATAACATACTAAATGTGCTATATATTAACAGTTTAACAATAATAAACAGTATTTATGTTAGCGTGGGAGATATTTAAATTTATCTGAGCTAAATGAAGCTATCTGGACTCGTTACGTCATGCCTAACATGCTGCTGAAAATGAAGACACCAGGTTGATTTTTTATTTATTTGTTTATTCAACACCACAAACTCATGTCACAAACACTGAGAATTAAATTGAACACTTTTAAAAACACGTTAACCGAACTTTAATGAACTGGACTCTGTTGTTTTCATCCTGGTGGACACTGGACCCACATCCGAACCGCCGGTCCGCTTCGTGGAACAGCTTCGACCTCGCAGGAAAAAAATAAAAATAAAACCTCAGTTGGTTGTTCTGTGATCGAACTAAACACAAGGAAACATTATTAAAGGAGACCACATATAGGTATTTAAAATTTTTATGTTATGTCTGTGTGCTATCTTGACAATATTAATTCATTTTAATACACAAAATAATTCTTAGATAATTAATTATACCCTTTTTAATTCTGCCATTTTTAACTTTCGTTTTGAACGACCGGTTTCTTGAAGTCCACGC
Organism: Garcialebias charrua; assembly: GCA_038048925.1. Taxonomy (NCBI): domain Eukaryota; kingdom Metazoa; phylum Chordata; class Actinopteri; order Cyprinodontiformes; family Rivulidae; genus Garcialebias; species Garcialebias charrua. The sequence continues at coordinate 10,791 of JBBPBX010048250.1, read as the reverse complement.
CCTTCAAAGATCTGTTTACGCCCTCTGTAACAGCCAGTATCTGTAATGTGTTGTTGTTTTAAAATTAGCTCTTTTTTTATTACTCATTTGACTTACTGTTAGTGCTAGCTTAAGATAACTTACCGAAACCCGTCTGAGCGCGCCGCAATTAGCTGCTCCTTTTAGCATTAGACCACCCGAATCCGATGCTAATGTTAGCTTGTTCCTCTTCCGGTGTTCGCCAGCTCCGCTCGTTGCACGCGGAGATTTTGGGAGTTATCGCTGTTCCAGTCAAGACAACACAAAGTTCACCAAGTGTCTCCCGTAAATTAATCCGTAAGGAGAAGGTCCTCGCTGCTGCGAGGCTGCTGCGAGGGCAGCAGCGAGGCTGTACAGTTGAAGCTCCGCTCCATCCGCCAGAAGAGGGTCCCGTTGCCGCTGGTCCCTACGCCGGGGGTCCGCTCGTTTAATTTTTGCCGGCTGCGCGTTGGGAGCGATCGCAAATACACTAAAAATTGAACTAAAACATAAAAATAACAATTATACTTTATTTATAAAGCCATTTAAAAAAACACAGCTGCAACAAAGTGCTGTACACATGAAATTAAGAACATATAAACAAAAGATGAGATGAAATCATGAAAAACAACAGTCATGTGTTTAATACAGAAGTGGGTTGAGCCTAACCAGGGGTTGCTAGGTGAGGGGCTGGACTCAGGTTTGAGGTGATTGGCTACGGCTTGTGACGTCAATAACTGCAGGAAGTGTGAATCCAGGTGTATTTATCAAAAATAAATAAATCTACTTAGAGTAAATAAACCACTGGGTGCATTTTTTTGGCACAAGGACTGTTTTTTTATGAAGTAAATACCCAAAGTTGAGTAAAAAAAACATTAAAAAGTGAATTTTGCATCTGTGGTCCCCTTTAAGAACATGGTTTACCTTGTAGCGCTGCTGTAAATCAGCTGATTCTCACGGAGTAAAGTCAGACATGTTGACTCGGTTCCGGTCCAGTCAGCAACTGGTGCGCAGATGAAGCGGCCCCACTTGGTGTCAAATCTGTTGACTCTTATCCAAATTCCAGCTTTAACTTGTTGTTAACTTGTTGACAACAACTTGTAGTAGCTGAACTTTTAGCCAGAGAGGAAAACAGGCTGCCTCGTGTGCTCTGTTTACCCCAGGCTGCACACATGCGCAGTGGTGAAGGTTCCAAAAATCACAGCGCCATCTAATGGCCCAGCATGGTAACTACAGTAAATTCATGAGTACGGGGGGTGGGGGGGAGAGAGTCGTATCCACAGAATTCGCCCATGTCAACGCAAAACTTTCAACCTAATTAACATACCCAAAAGTTGCGTTTCCCCCACACAGTGTCCGTGTAAACAGGGCCTTAGAGATAGGGTGAGAAGCTCAGTCATCCGGGAGGGACTCGGAGTAGAGCCGCTGCTTCTCCACATCGAGAGGAGCCAGTTGAGGTGGCTCGGGCATCTGGTTAGGATGCCTCCTGGACGCCTCCCTGGTGAGGTGTTCCGGGCATGTCCCACCGGGAGGAGACCCAGAGGAAGACCCAGGACACGCTGGAGGGACTATGTTTCTCGGCTGGCCTGGGAACGCCTTGGGATTCCCCCAGAGGAGCTGCTCCAAGTGGCTGGGGAGAGGGAAGTCTGGGCCTCCCTACTTAGGCTGCTACCCCCGTGACCCGACCCCGGATATCCATCCATCCATCTTCGTCCGCTTATCATCACCACATCATCTGCAAAAAACAGAGAAGCTATTCTAAGGCCACCAAAACGGATCCTCTCAACACCTTGGCTGCGCCTAGAAATTCTGTCCATAAAAGTTATGAACAGAATCGTGACAAAGGGCAACCTTGGCGGAGTCCAACTCTCACTGGAAACGAGCCTGACTTACTGCCGGCAATGCGGACCAAGCTCTGACACCGGTCGTACAGGGACCTAACAGCCCATATCAAAGGGCCTGGTACCCCATACTCCCGGAGTACCCCCACAGAACCCCCCGAGGGACGCGGTCGAATGCCTTTTCCAAGTCCACAAAGCACATGTAAACTGGTTGGGCAAACTCCCACGTACCCTCCAGGACCCTGCTGAGGGTGTAGAGCTGGTCCAGTGTTCCACGACCAGCACGAAAACCACACTGCTCCTCCTGAATCCGAGGTTCGACTATCCGACGGACCCTCCTCTCCAGAACCCCTGAATAGACCTTACCAGGGAGGCTTAAGAGTGTGATCCCCCTATAGTTGGAACACACCCTACGGTCCCCCTTTTTGAATAGGGGAACCACCACCCCAGTCTGCCAATCCAAGGGAACTGCCCCCGATGTCCACGCGATATTGCAGAGTCGCGTAAGCCAACACAACCCCACAACATCCAGAGCCCTAAGGAACTCAGGGCGAATCTCATCCACCCCCGGAGCCCTGCCACCGCGGAGCTTTTTAACCACCTCGGTGACCTCAGCACCAGAGATTGGAGAGCCCGACCCAAAGTCCCCAGGCTCCGCCGACCCTGGATAAGCGGAAGAAAATGGATGGATGGATGGATATATATCTGATAGATTCCAATTTGTAAATGTAAATAATGAATCTTCATCATACACCAAAATTAGTCATGGAGTTCCTCAGGGGCCAGTGCTTGGACAAATACTCTTTACCTTATATGCTTCCTACATTCTCGGCTACCAGTTAGCAGATAGCTTACAGTCAGACGATGACTGAAGAAGTGATAGAAGGGAAACGGGCCCACCTGAGATTCTCCTCCTGTGAGACGTGTTCTCCGGTACAAGCCTGACCCGAACCCCTGTTCTCTTCCGTCTGACCCGGTTCTGCTTGGCTCCTCCGTCCATCCCAGTCCTGACCGTTATAGCAGAAACATGTCGGTGGTGCAGCGGATGAAAGTGGCGAATGAATGGCACAGTAAGACGATCACACGGCAGGTAAATGTCTAGAAAACATTGAGGCCGGTAAACGAGGAGAAATCACCGGTGGGTCCATGGCTGCTGGCACTGTTCATCTTCGCCGTTTGTGGATCGGCCATCTTCCTCATCCAGAGTATCTGTCAAGGCATGTGATGACCTTTGACCCCAAAGCCGAGCTGTCTTCATGACCCCGCCCACCACACACACTCATACAGGTCTTTCTCTCTTTATGGGGACACATGTTTACTTCCTGCTTCTCCTCCTAAAAACTCAACCCTGGACCTTCAAGCAGGTCTGAAGTTGCCTCCATACATCTCCTCCTACATGTCACTGCATGAGTGCAGCTACAGCGTGCGCTCTCAGGACATTATTGCATGCAGTGTTCCCTCAGGACTGATCTAGGCACAAGGGTCTTCTCCCACTCCACTCCTGTTTCCTGAATATCTTGCAAAAAGATCTGAAGCTCTCGACGTTGACCTCTCCAAGTGGCTTCAAACATCTGTTAAGTTCCTGGCAAAAACCAATGCAGACATGTTCCTGTTTTTAGTATTTTTACATCGCTTTACAATGTAGACGTTTTTGTGTCATTTTTATATAAATTTCTTCCATTTATTTTTCAATTTGTATGCTTTATTTTACGATTGTCTACTGTTGTCATTGTCTACTGTTGTCATCATTCTTTGTTTAAATCAGGTCTCACTTGTAAATGAGTCCTCGAGGCTCAATGAGACTAACCTGTATAAATAAAGGTTGAATGAATGAACGGATTTGAATTAAATTGGATTCTAAAATTGTTGGTGTCGGAAAAGAAAAGACCATTGATGATGTGCACATCAAATGGCTGAAAGTCAACAGCTAAAAAGAGCATTGTGTAAACGGGGCCTAAAGATACTCGTCTACACCTCTTCTCTCGTCTCCTTCCATTAATACCCCTCACATGCCACCTTCTTCTTCCCCCTCCCTGCATTCCTCCTGTCAGAGGGGCTGACAGATGCTCATCATCAGCAGGTACTCCAGCCCAGGTGGATCAGGTTTCCCTCTCGCAGAAGGATTGTGCTGCATTTGCATTTTTATAGCTTTGAGCTTTCCACTTGGAGCTTTTAAATGCCTGTCTGGTGTTGGACCAGGTCATACAAACAAACCCTCCTCAGGTGGCTCCACCAAGTCACTCCTCTGCTAGTTCAAATGAAAATGTGTTTACATGTGAGACTTAACTTGCAGTTCACAACCCTCAATTTTTAACATTATTTTATTGATTAGGGCAGCACGGTAGCTCAGTTGGTAGAGATGTTGCCTCTCAGCGAGAAGGTCGCCAGTTCAAATCCCGACCGAGGTGCCTTTCTCGGTGGAGTTTGCGTGTTCTCTCCGTGCTGTGTGGGTTTTCTCCAGGTACTCCTGTTTCCTCCCACAGACCAAAAACATGCATGTTAGACTGATTGGAATAGTCTCTAGGTGTGAGTGAGAGAGTGAATGGGTTGTTTGTCTCATTTGTCTCTATGTGTCCCTGTGATGGACTGGAGACCTGTCCAGGGTGTCCCTTGCTTCTCGCACAATAATGGCTAGACATTAGCATCAGTGACCCCCACGACCTGAAAAGGAAGCAGCCTGGATGGATGGATGGATGGATGGATGGATGGATGGATGAGTGGATTGATTTATTGATTAGAATTTTCATTCATTCAACCTTTATTTATACAGGCTAGCCTCGTTGAGCCACGGGGACTCATTTACAAGAGGGACCTGTTTCACTCACACCCAGGGTCAATTTAGAGTTACCAATCAGCCTAACATAATTTTGTCACATTTCAGTAACAAAGGGGAAGACGAGCACTATTGGTATGAGTGGCTCTATTTGTTTTCACTCGTCCTTCATGGTGGCAAACGATTTGAGAGTTAAAGAAACTCATGAATGACCGAACACATTTTTATAGAGTTAAACTGATAAAAAATGGCTGCCGCTGTTAATCTTTTTTTTTTTTTTTGCAAACACAAAATGGCTATAACTCTTTAACTTTTGCAAATATTGAGCTAAAAGCTGGCGTGTCGGTAGCTAAGAGTCATCGTGAAACAAATATTTTGAGCGATAACTGATTGTTTAAATCTTTTCTGTGCAAGGCAGTGGGCAAAATGCATCTCTTTAAAAATGCTACTTTCTAATTTATATACTTTGTCAGTAACATTTCATAGAATTACTGTACTGTATACTTAAAGCAAAGGTCAGATTCTTTGACGAGGGATTCTGTGGAAAACATTCAAATGCTTTCCAGTTTCCATTTGAATGCCTCAGTTTGGAAAATAGTTAAAGTATGATTGGATGGACTAGCTCAGTGGTTCTTAACCTTTTTTGAGGTACCGAACCCACCAGTTTCATATTCCCAATCACTGAACCCTTCTCACGTAATAAATAAAATTTGATTTTTTTTCTTCCAAATTCAATTTACTGGTGCACAAAATGAGCCAAGATGTCTTTACTCGAGTTCTTTATTCTGTCGCTGATGGTGTCTTTTGAAAGAGTAATTTGGGATAATTTACCTTCAGCTGCTGTTCCAAGTAGCAGATTTGCCATCTTTAACGCAGCTGGTTTTATGAGTGTTTCGCCGATGGTGTGTGGCTTACCCTGCTTTGAGATCAAATAAGCAACTTCGTACGATGCTGTGAGGATCGGTTTGCTAACTGTTACAAACCCAAGAGCAGGCAGAGAGGCCCTTTCATCGAATCTGGCTCGTTTCACCTTGAATTCAGCAAGCGTTGTGTTCTTGTATTCCCCGTCTCCATGCAGCTTCATGAAGTGTTCCTTTAGTTTTGCCGGTGCGAGAATAGAGTTGTTCAACTTGGCATTACATATCATGCAGATAGGACGCCGATTCCCGTTCCGTGACACATGTGAATCCATGTTGTACATATTCGTCCAACCACCTTCTTTTTTTGCTTGACATATTTAGTATGGATTAAATTTTTATGAAAAAAAAAACAAGACGTACAACTACGACAGCCATTGACTACTGCACGCACTAAATTCTCCACAGCACTGATTGGCCAAGCAATGGCCAATCAGTGCTGCAGCCAATCGCATTATCCTCTGCACTGTAGAGGATGACTCTGCAGCCATCACTTGCTGCAGGGCCAAGTGGGGTGTGTCATCACAACTTTACAGGGGCGGCCGTGGCGTAGTGGTAATGTCAGTCGTCCCCCGATCGGAAGGTTGGCAGTTCGAATCCCGGTTCCCCACACCATGTGTCGTTGTGTCCTTGGGCAAGACACTTAACCCCGAGTTGCTCCCGGTAGGACTGGAAAGCACCTTGCATGGTAGTCTGCCGCTACCGGTGTATGAATGTGTGTAGCATTCAATGTGTGTATCACTTTAAGATTTTCACTAATGAAAAGTGTGTTATAAATTGAATTCATTATTATTATTATTATTATTCACACAAGTGTGTCTTTACCTCTGTGGCAGAGGCTCCGCCGAACCCCTGAGACCGACTCATCGAACCCCTGGGGTTCGATCGAACCCAGGTTAAGAACCACTGGACTAGCTAATGGCTAGTTCAATCAGGGCAAAGACCAAAGTGGATTGCTGTTATTGTAATAAAAAAAACAACTCCAATCTTGTGAATTTTTTGTAGTTTAGAAGTTACCATTTTAAAACTTTCACAGCACCTTTGGTTTTACCCTGATGCATGCTCAATAATCCAGGTAGAAAAATCTAAAAAAGCTAAGTCTGGTCCTCTGGACATTCAAAAAAACAGCACCTCAGACTAAGGAAGTCTTTCGGACGAAAGACGAAACGTTTCTACAATTTTTTTTTTTTTTTTGAATGTCCAGAGGACCAGACTTAGCTTTTTTAGACCTTTGGTTTTACATTACACATTTATTTAAATTAACTTCTGTGGTCATTTTCAAAAATAGCAGCTAGCTGTAGCACTTCTGGTGCAGCTTGGGACACTTCTGTTATACAGGTTAATCCCACTGAGCCTCGGGGACTCATTTACAAAAGAGCTCTGAAGAGAGAGACCTGTCAAAATATATAAAAATATCTCTGCAAGAATAAGTATGTAATGTGAAATCAGTGGGAGTGTAAACATTTATAAAATGACGTTCTCATTCACTGCTTTGAAAATTTCAAAGTTGGAGTCTTTAACACAGCAGCACACCCCTTTGTAACTGTAATTTCTATATCTATCTGCAACAGGTAAAATAGTCACTGTTCACCAGCTTGTCATAGAACTACATTTCTGTCAGTTTAAAATAGGTACGACATGATTCCAACCTGCTCTAGTTCCATTAAATAGATAATGATCTGATCTCCGACAACTTTCAAACAAATTTTTGTGCGGTAATTGCTCTGTCTTGAAGTGCTCTTATTAATTTGTGTTTGTGTGTTTTTCTGACAGATGTGGACGAGTGCTCTGAAGGCAACGGTGGATGTCAGCAGATTTGTGTCAACATGATGGGCAGCTATGAGTGCCGCTGCAGAGAAGGATTCCTCCTGAGTGACAACCAGCATACATGCATCCAAAGGCCTAAAGGTTACTAACACACCCCCACACACAGTATTTAGATGATGATGCTGTCAAATGTTTATGCAGCATGTCCATTAATTATAACTTCTGTAGATTTAAACGAGTGATGGAATCAGCTCTAACAGGTCCAAACGAAAGATGAAAAAAGTCAAGTCTCCTGTCTTGAAAGGAATAAGAAGAGAAAGGCACAGGGATAAATCACTTTTTGTGTTCTACCCAGCATTTCAAATTGAACCAATCTAGCACTTGGCAGCATTTTAAGGTATCTGTGGAATGAGAGTGGCCTGCGGCAGACTGCGAACAGTGAAAAAATTAAAGGTGTAGCCCTGGGCAGACACACCTCTTGTTTATAGAGCGTTCCTGTGAGATTGGGACGTGACAGGAAAAAGAGCCAGTCTGCTCTGTGGCTTACTCACCACACACGGCAGTGCCACACACATGCAAACATTTCTGATGTCAAACTAAGCTGCGAGGACGTCTCTTGACGCATGCGTCTTACAGGTATCTCCAGCGTCTGAGCTATTTCACTGCATTCTTTACAAACCTGTTCCATTGTGAGTGTGCTGTAGTTAGGCCCCTTCTTAAAAAACCTCACCTGGACCCATCAATTTTATCTAATTTTAGACCTATTTCTCATCTGCCTTTTTTATCTAAAGTTTTAGAAAAAATTGTTTTTATGCAGTTACAACCTGTTTTAGAAAATCATGGTATTTTTGAAACATTTCAGTCTGGTTTTAGATCCCGTCATTCTACCGAATCAGCCTTGTTAAAAGTCCATAATGACATTTCCATGTCCATGGATGCCAAGTGTCCCGTTGCACTGGTGTTGCTGGACCTCACAGCTGCATTTGATACAGTAGACCACACTGTCCTTCTATCTCGCCTACAACGTTATGTTGGAATTTCTGGTACAGCACTCAAGTGGTTCACTGCCTACTTGACCAACAGAACATTCTCTGTCATGTTGGACACTCTTTCCTCCTCCACTGCCGTTCTCTCTTGTGGTGTGCCACAGGGTTCTATTCTTGGTCCTCTCCTCTTCTCACTGTACATGCTGCCTCTTGGATCAGTAATAGCCAGACATAATTTTTCTTTTCACTGCTATGCTGATGATGTACAAATTTATCTACCAATGAAACCCAAAAACAGCAATCTTCTCACTCCCTACGCTGATTGTATTAACGACATTAAACAGTGGCTTCACCGTAATTTTTTGTTTTTAAACGAAGGAAAGACAGAATGCATCTTCTTCGGTGATGATGCTCCCTGTAACTTTGGAGCTCTAACTTCCAAATGCAGACCAACAGTTAAAAACTTGGGGGTGACATTTGACAAGGACTTAAAATTTGATAAACAAATAGCGTCTGTAGTCAAGGCCTGTTTTTATCAATTACGTCTTTTATACAAAGTTAAACCTTTTTTAAATCGTTTTGATTTAGAAAAGGCCATTCATGCTTTTATCACCTCAAGGCTAGACTACTGTAATTCCCTGTATGCGGGAATCTCCCAATCCTCCATTAGACGCCTTCAATTGGTCCAAAATGCTGCAGCTAGACTTTTAACCAACACCTCCAGACGTGAACACATTACCCCTGTTTTATTTTCTCTCCATTGGCTTCCAATTGATTTTAGAATTAAATTCAAAATTTTATTATTCACTTTTAAAGCACTCAATGGTCTTGCCCCACTGTATTTGACTGATCTTGTAACTGTCCGTGAATATAGGAGAACACTGAGATCATCTAATACATTTCTCCTGTCCATCCCAAAGTCCAACTACAAACGTTGGGGTGACCGGGCCTTTTCTGTCGTTGCACCCAGTCTCTGGAATATGCTACCTCTGGACTTGCGCTCCATCACTCATATGGAGTCTTTTAAATCTAATCTTAAAACCTTTTTATTCAGGCAGGCTTTTAATACCTAGTAGTTCTTTGACATTCTTGTTAGGTCTTAATTGTTTTTAAATTTTTACTGGCTGTTTTTTATTGTTATTTTTTATTGTTTGTTTTATTTCTGTATTGTTCAGCACTTTGTGCACCTTCTGGCTGCTGAAAAGGGCTCTATAAATAAAGATTGATTGATTGATTGTGTTGGGTATCCTTTTGTTCCTGTGGACGGATATGGGTTTATCTGATCTCAAGATCTTCTCTCAATTTGACCAGACTTTTTAACATGCAAACACAAATACAAATTTCAAGGGCATTTGAAATAATTTATCAATAAATCACTCTCCTATCTACAAATTTCTATTTTTTTAGACAAGAGTATTGTTTTTCCTACTTTTATCAGTCATAATGAAAATTAATTAAATTAAAAATGATATTCGTATTAGTAGAAATTATATTTAAGGGTGGCGAGATGACATCACTCTCGCACCCCGTGCCTATGCTCCCTCACAATTATGCATTTAGACAGTAAAGGCCGGGGCAAAGCTGAGCGTCCTCCATATACGCTGCTCTACGCGCGCATTCTGTGCGCACACGTTCACGGGCAGAGCTCTTCTTTCTTTCTCACGTTAAATGCTCGCGTTCTCGCTCCAAATCCTTGTTGTAATGTGATCAGCTGCGCGCAGAGCAGGACAAACTGAGGTCGCTGATTGGTCACTTGCTGACACGCCTACTGAAATGATTGACAGCTCAGCTGGCTTTGCTCCAGACGAGCAGCTGTTCGCTCCGCTGCTGCTGCTGCGGTCTTTCTAACTTTATATGTTAATATAAACTTCTAAAAAATAAAAATAAAAACAGGGAGCACTATTCCAGCAGCTCACAGCCCACCAGGAAATAGTTAAAACATCGCGCTGCCAGGTAGGACATGAATTCATTCATTTCAGTCATGGAGTGAACGGAGGATGAAGCGATTACTTGACTTTTGGCAAAAAAACAAAAGAAAAGGCCCGATCAGCGATAAAGAAGAGGAATTTAATTAATTTGTGTGTCATACAAAACAGTCCGCCACCAGGGCAGTTTATTGTGAGACACCGCGCAAGCGTGCGCGGTCGTAAAAAAAGAGCTTGGCGCGTTCGCACGAACGTTCAAAGGGCTTGTGCAGCGGCGCACGCACGGCGCTCACACAGCGGGGCGCCGCGCTCGCTCGAGCGCGGAGCTCTGCCCCAGTTTTTAGGGCCTGGGTTTGAGTTGAAGTGGAGGGGAAACTGGCATAATGCCAGCCTTTGCTCCTTCTCTTTCCTTTTTTAAGTGCACTTTAGAACAACACACACCAACAGCACATTTGGGGACGGGTGTGTGTGTGTCAGGGTCTAGGTTCGTTAATTTTTATTTATTTATTTATTATATATAATAATATATATTATAATATATATAATTATAATTATATAATTATAATAATATAATATTAGGCCCAG
>JBBPBX010048249.1:9745-25827 GCA_038048925.1 Garcialebias charrua | reverse complement strand
TATATATATATATATATATATATATATATATATATATATATATATATATATATATATATATATATATATATATATATATATATATATATATATATATATATATGTATATATATATATATATATATATATATATATATGTATATATGTATATATGTATATATATATTTATAAGTATATATATATATTATATATATACAGGTAGTCCCCGACTTACGAGCGAGTTCCGTTACAACGAGGCGCTCGTAACATGGAAATCTCGTAATTTGGAACGGCCGCCACGTGTCTCGTAAGTCCGGAATTTCGCTCGTAAGTTGGAACGGTTTTGCTAGCGCGACTACAAACACTCGTTTTTCATCGAAAAACCGCTTATGAGTGCATAAAAATGATCGGAAACGTGTGTCCACAAGTTTAGCTAACGGACTGTGGTGAAAAAACACAGAAAAACTCAGTATTTTTTGCGTTTTTTCCAAAAATTTGCCAGCTCGTAAGTCCGGATGCTCGTAGGTCAGAGCGCTCGTAAGTCGGGGACTACCTGTATATATATATATATATATATATATATATATATATATATATATATATATATATATATATATATATATATATATATATAATAGCTTGGTCCGCATTGCCGGCAGTAAGTCAGGCTCGTTTCCGGTAAAAGTTGGACTCCGCCAAGGTTGCCCTTTGTCACCGATTCTGTTCATAACTTTTATGGACAGAATTTCTAGGCGCAGCCAAGGTGTTGAGAGGATTTGTTTTGGTGACCTTAGAATCGCTTCTCTGTTTTTTGCAGATGATGTGGTCCTACTGGCTTCATCAGTTCGTGATTTACAATTTTCACTGGAGCGGTTTGCAGCCGAGTGTGATACGGCCGGGATGAGGATCAGTTCCTCCAAATCCGAGGCCATGGTCTTGAGCCGGAAAAGGGTAGCATGCCCTCTCCGGGTCGGGGAGGAGGTCCTGCCCCAAGTGGAGGAGTTTACGTATCTCGGGATCTTGTTCACGAATGAGGGAAAACTGGAGCGTGAGATCGATAGGCGGATAGGTGCAGTGTCCGCAGTGAAGCGGGCGCTGTACCGGTCTGTCGTGGTGAAGAGAGAGCTGAGTCAAAAGGCAAAGCTCTCAATTTACCGATCGATCTACGTTCCCACCCTCATCTATGGTCATGAGCTTTGGGTTATGACCGAAAGAACAAGATCTCGGATACAAGCGGCTGAAATGAGTTTTCTCCGCAGGGTGTCTGGACTCTCCCTTAGAGATAGGGTGAGAAGCTCAGTCATCCGGGAGGGACTTGGAGTAGAGCCGCTGCTTCTCCACATCGAGAGGAGCCAGTTGAGGTGGCTCGGGCATCTGGTTAGGATGCCTCCTGGACGCCTCCCTGGGGAGGTGTTCCGGGCATGTCCCACCGGGAGGAGACCCAGAGGAAGAGCCAGGACGCGCTGGAGGGACTATGTTTCTCGGCTGGCCTGGGAACGCCTTGGGATTCCCCTGGAGGAGCTGCACCAAGTGGCTGGGGAGAGGGAAGTCTGGGCCTCCCTACTTAGGCTGCTACCCCCGCGACCCGACCCCGGATAAGCGGAAGAAGATGGATGGATGGATGGATGGATGGATGGATGTTTTTGCTACTTTTCTATTGTTTATTGTTTAATGTATGTGTTTCATTGGCCTCGAGGCTCAATAAGATTTACCTGACTAAATAAAGGTTGAATGAAAAAAAATAAAAAAATAAAATTCAGTGTAACATTATTTTTGATCAAAGCTTGTAAGAACCCCCCCCCCACCTACAGAGCAGTCTCTGGTGAAAACAACTCTCTCTCTCTGTAGAAGCAAGTTGGAAATGCTGTTGGAATGTGTGGTTAATTTGTGGGGGATGTATGTAAATGAATGTTCTTTGTGTGAGGGGGATCTTTTGTTTTGACCTACTGGAGAAGATTATGCTGGGAGAAGATTCTCAGGAGGGGATGTTTACCCAAAAACAAAGATATCCACCCCCAGGCTCATGACACCTAATGGAAGAATTGTCATTTTGACAAACTCATGGCAGTTCTAGTGTTTTTTTTTTCCCCTGGGTTTGCCAGTGTTAATGGAATGGCCAATGTCCAATATTGAAATTTAATAATAATAATAATAATCATCATTTTATTTAAAAGCGCCTTTCAGGACACCCAAGGATAATTTTACATTTATATCGGCCGATACCGATACCATGCTGATAATATCGTGCATCCCTACTATGCATTTCACCTGTATAGTTTGATTTTACATGGCAGCGGCACACTCCAAGCTGAAGTGTACATGTAAGGTGAAGTCAACATTATGGTGCTTCCTTCAAACAACTCACAATCCTCAGATGAAACAGTTTTTCACAAAGTGAGCTGCTGTTATGTTCTCTCCATGAAGCTCTTGAGAGATGTTCGTGCAGCACCCTCCCACACCTGCCTGGGACAGGCCTTCCTACACTTGCCTCTCCTCTTCCTCCTCCCACTAGCAGCAGGGCAGGCGGTAATTAATTTCCAGATTTTAACTGGGAGGCAAAACGTTAGTGTCCTGGGACTGAGGAACGTGCCACCAGTGTACATTTGGGATTCAAGGGATTGGGATAATTAGCCCTCGGAAGAGTGGGCTAACAGATGGATAGAGGAAATGGTGGCACTTCATGGCCTGGGAGCCTGATATCCCCTATTTTTCTTCTGGAAGCAAATAAGCTGTAAACAATGGTTTTCTAAGAAAGAAAGGAAAATCTTAGCAGAAACAGCTGAATAATTGTGCCTCAGGATAACACTCCTTTTTACAGCTGACATAGTTCTGGGAACAATTTCAAACTGGGGTCCCTATGTGATGTGAATGCCTGCTAAAAACTGAATTTCTGTTTATGGACACAAATATACGCCTGTTTTTTTTGTTTTTTTCAAAATGGTTGCCTGCTAATGTGTGTGATGGCTGTGCAGGGTGTTTTGACAGAAGCTACGCTCTCTGCCCCACTCAGCTTGCAGAATCCCTCAGTCACTAAATGAAAAAGAGAGTGGACTTGTTGCAAGTCACTGATGCAGAAAACAGATTAACTCAGCTGGGCACACTTGCCCAATATCATGTTCAATGCAAGCAACACCTCAAGTGGGCATAAAGACACAGAGGGAGAGATGAAGAGGGGTGGAGAAGAGGGAAGTTGATGCTGTATTGTTTGGGAGCATATATATCAGAGTACTCCAAAACAAGAGTTTGCAATATCCTTTCGTGTAGTCTATAAGCCTTTTATAGAGTCTGATTTATTTATGCATTTAGTGTTTGATGGTATTTAATCAGTAAAAGTTGCTTGGCAGACAGAAGCAAAGAAGGAGCAACGGGGGAAAATGCACACTAGATAATGCTGATAAAGAATACTCATCAATAGATGGACTCATTTATAAAGAAAAAAATGCCAAACGTTTATTTTGCTGACTGTCGCAAAACACAACCCAATCATTTGAATTTTATTTACATTGTTCTGATCTGTGTGATTATTTGCCAACAAATGATTACATATTTGTATTCACATGACAGCTTTTGGTTGAGGACAGTAGAAATGATGAAGGGAGTGATGGAGTGATTGATTCCACAGCCACATTAAAAAAAAAATCCTTAATGCTTGGATAGTCGATACAACATACAAAGCTTGCAACTCTGGCAGTGGTGCTGTTCAATGTCCGGGTAATTGGTTTTCCTTGGTTTGCCCAGATAATTTTCAGCTGACTTATCGTACAACTCAGGATAAGCCAACACTGCGAAAATGGCTTCTCTTTCATTTTGCCGGTTACTCAGCTGACCATCGGTGACTATTTGTATTGTAACGACCCTGTGTTTGGTTCTGCTTTGGGTCCAAGTATTTCTGTGTATTTGTTCAGTTGTACTGTGTTCTGTTGAGCTGTTGTGATTCTGTTGTCCCCCGCCCTCATGTGTTGGATTGGTCGTGGGGGCAGGAGAGGGGTAGGAGCAGGGAGGAGGGACCAGGAAAAGAGAGACGAAGAAGAAGAGCCCGGGAGTGTGTTGTTGTTAGCAGGCAGCTAGCAGTGTGTTCGCTCGCGTGTGTACCGCGTTTTCTGTTAAGGCGTGAGCTGCAGCCTCGGTAATAGCAGCTCGTCCCTGTTTCTGAATAAACCCCGTTTGGCTGGACTCCGTCTGCAGTGTTGGCGTCATTACATTGGTGTCAGAAGTAAACCAACGCTATCGAGCTGAGTGAGTACTACTGGCTCGTTGCCTCCACCCGCGACATCAGCGTCATGGACGGAGCGCTCGCCCAGGTGAAAATTAAAGCGGAGGGAGTAGAGGACGAGGAGGGCCGGAGAGAGGAGCTCGCTAAAATAACTCAGGCGACGGCTGCTCCGCACAGCTCTGCAGCGAGCATGGCTGCCGAAGCAGGACTGAAGACCGGCGGGGGGGCGGGTCCGTCGACGCCATTTTCTCCAAGCGCGCCAAAAGATTCACATGGCGGCAGCCATGACAGTTACGTCGTCCAAAACGTCACCGTCCCGTTGAAGACGCCCAAGTACTCCGGTAGGTCCAGCTGGGAGGCCTTCCATGCACAGTTTGAGCTGCTGGCTCATGCAGGGAGGTGGACAGCTGAGCATAAAGCCCTGCAGCTGGCTCTCTGTCTACAAGATGATGCACTGGACTGCTTGTTATTGTTAAGCTCAGAGGACAGAAAAGACTATGATGCACTAGTTGGAGCTTTAAAGAGGCGGTTTGGACAATGTGTGCAACCAGACATTTTTAAAAATAAACTCTGCAACAGGAGCAGGTTGCCGGGTGAACCCCTGCGTGCTTTGGCTAATGACATTGAGAGCCTCACACGCAGAGCCTATTCACACATGCAGTCAGGGGTTCAGAATGAACTAGCAAAAGATCAGTTCATCAGAGCCCTGGCACCACCGGAGCTGCGTGTGCAGGTTCAACTGATGCACCCCCGATCCCTGCAAGATGCATTGGACTTAGCAGTGGAGAGAGAGTGTTTGCTGGGAGTAGCAGCGGGAAACGACCTGAGAGGACAACCACCGGCATGCAGATCTGCGGAGGGGGCAGAGCTGAACCAGGAGAAACCTGCTTGGGTCTCGGAGCTGACAGAAATGGTCCGAGCGGTGGCACTGCAGTCGACGCGGGACTCCTCCGCACCCCCGGCCGTTTGTTGGGGCTGTGGCCAACCGGGACACCTCCTGAGGCGGTGTCCTAAAACAGTCAAGACGCAGGGAAACGACACGGGGTCTGCGGGGGGGAGGAATCGCAGATCCCGACCGTAGCCTCCACACCTCCATCGCCAGTGGGCGGGGGCCGACAGCTCGAACAGGGGGCCCGAGCCCAGAATCCCTCCGAAATTGACTCCGCCCTCGACCAAGCGACCGTGGTTGTGGTGGTCGGCCGCACATGTGTTGGAGACTTTTGTTATGTCCCCGTCTCAGTGGAAGGGTTTCCATGCACGGCCCTGATTGACACTGGTTCCACGGTAACACTAGTGAGGCCCGAGATGGTACCGGACTGGACTCTGATCCAACCCACCACAGTGCAGCTGCGCACAGTCACTGGGGACATGGCACCTATGAAGGGGAGGGGGACAATGACTTTTAATGTAGGTGGCCGATCTATCACCCACCCTGTGTGGGTAGCAGAGGTGCAGGACATGTGCATATTGGGGCTGGACTTTTTAAGGGCTGCGGGGTGCCAGTTGGATTTGGGTGTGGGGACATGGAGCTTCAAGGAGGGGCCTCTCATTCCACTGTTGCCCGCAGCTCCTGATCACACCCCCACGGGTCCTGTGGCCCGCTACACAGAACCGCAGATTGCAGCTGTCGAGCACATCCCACCTCAGCCCAGCCAGATTGCTGCCACCATGGCTCCCGCACCTGCGAGCCCTATGCACCCAGTGTGGGTGCCCCAGGAGACTGAAGACGCTGCAGTGACCTTGGTGCGGAAGATCTGGGCGGAAAACTGTAGGGGTTTAGACACTCGGCAGCAGGAACAACTGTTGCAGCTGCTCATGGACTTTAAGGACATTTTTGCCCTAAGTGAAGACCAGGTGGGGCGGACTCGTTTGGTGGAACATGACATCCTGACGGGAGGTGCACGCCCAATAAAATGTCGTCCCCGCCGGCTTCCCCTGGCCCGTCAGGAAGCATGTGACAGGGCAGTGTCAGACATGCTGCAGGCTGATGTTATCGAGCCTTCAAACAGTCCCTGGGCGTCTGCTGTTGTCATGGTGCCCAAAAAGAATGGAGAGTGGCGTTTGTGTGTTGATTACAGACCACTGAACGGGGTGACTGAGAAAGACTCATATCCACTGCCTAGGGTCGACGAGTCACTAGACCTGGTGTCCGGCTCCAACTGGTTCTCGTCTCTGGACCTTCGGAGCGGTTATTACCAGGTCCCCCTAGCAACAAGTGCCAGACCTAAGACTGCTTTTTGTACGGGGCGGGGACTCTGGCAGTTTAAGGTGCTCCCGTTTGGACTGTGCAACGCACCTGCCACTTTTTCCAGGCTGATGGACCAGACGCTGGCTGACATTCCTCGCCAGGAGTGTCTGGTGTATCTGGATGATATACTGGTCCATGGCGCCTCTTTTGCAATGGCTCTGGACTCACTCTGTAGAGTGCTGGAGAGAATTAGAGCTGCGGGCCTGAGACTCCACCCAGATAAGTGTCACTTTATGCAACAAGAGGTGTCGTTTCTGGGCCACCGAGTCGGCAGAGAGGGGATCGGCACAATGGAGGACAAAGTAAAGATGGTGGCAGAGTGGCCAACCCCCACGACTCAGAGAGATCTTAAAAGCTTCCTGGGACTGGCTTCTTATTACAGGAGGTTTGTGCGGGGGTTCGCAAGTATAGCAGCCCCCCTTTTCCAACTACTCCAGAAGAACAGAGACTATGTGTGGACTGAACAGTGCCAGGGGGCGTTTGACCGCCTGCGGCAAGCTCTGACTGAGTCCCCAGTCCTCGCTCCTGCAGACCCTTCCCTCCCCTTCATCCTCGACACAGATGCAAGTGGCGTGGGGGTTGGGGGGGTCCTGTCCCAGCTGGGGAAGGAGGGTGAGAGAGTGGTGGGGTATTTCAGCAGGGCCTTTAACAAAGCTGAGAGGCGCTACTGTGTGACAAGGCGGGAGCTGCTGGCGGTGGTACTTTCTCTACGCCATTTTAAGTACTACCTGTGTGGCTTGTCATTCACGATCAGGACTGATCACTCGGCCCTCCAGTGGCTGATGTCTTTTAAAGAACCTGAGGGTCAGGTGGCCCGGTGGCTGGAGGAGCTGCAATCCTACAACTTCTCTGTCATTCATCGGGCCGGAGCCAAGCACGCCAATGCCGATGCCCTCTCCCGCCGGCCTTGCGCTGCAGAGGGGTGCAGTTACTGTGACCGGAGGGAGAGGTTGGAGGAGGAACAGCTGCATCGGAACCATCGAGGATCAGGTCAGAGTGACTTGGCGATCTGCAGAGAGCTGCAGGTGGTTGGCACAGACAGCTGGAGGCACCATCAGGAACAAGACCCTGACATCCAACCTGTGTTGCAGTGGGTGGAGAGGCAACTGAAGCCGCCGTGGGAGGAGGTTGCTGGACTCTCGCTGGCAACTAAAGGGTTGTGGTCCAAGTTTGAGGCTCTGCGACTGGAAGATGGAGTACTGCAGAGGTCATGGAAGAACCCTTCCACAGGTGAGGAGCGGTGGCAGATTGTAGTCCCAAAAGGCCTGAAAGACGTAGTCCTGCAGGGCGTGCATGGAGCGTCTGGGTCTGGACATTTTGGTGTCACAAAAACTCTCCGTCGCCTCCGACAGGGGTTTTATTGGGGCCAGTGTAGGAGGGATGTGGAGGATTTCTGCCGCTGCTGTGACCTCTGCACGGCACGGAAGGGGCCGACGGGTCAGTCTCACGCCCGCCTACAACAGTTTGTTGTAGGAGCCCCGATGGAACGAGTGGCCGTGGACATCATGGGCCCCCTACCACGCTCAGACAGGGGAAACTGTTATGTCCTGTCGGCTATAGACTATTTTACAAAATGGCCGGAGGCGTACGCCATCCCTGATCAGGAAGCAGAGACTGTGGCAGATGCTTTGGTTGGGGGCCTGATTAGCAGGTTTGGGGTACCAGACAGTATTCATAGTGACCAGGGGAGAAATTTTGAGTCACGGGTGTTTTCTACCATGTGCAGCCGCCTTGGCATCCACAAAACAAGAACGACACCATTACATCCCCAGAGCGACGGCCTAGTGGAAAGGCTCCACCGCACCCTGGGACAGCAGCTGGCCATCCTCACAGCAGAGCATCAGCGGGACTGGGACGAGCACCTGCCACTGGTGCTAATGGCATGCCGCTCAGCTGTACAGGACTCCACGGCATGCACCCCATCGCTCCTCATGTTGGGGAGGGAGCTGCGCACACCAGCCGAACTGTCCTTCGGGCGCCCGCCGGATGCACCTGATGTTCCAGCGGGTCCCGAGTATGCCCGGAAACTTCAGGACAGGTTAGAGACGGCCCATGCGTTTGCCCGGAGGCAACAGGAGCAAGCAGGCATGCGCCAGAAACGGAACTATGATGTAAGGGCTAAGGGCCGACACTTCACTCCAGGGGAGCTGGTCTGGGTGTACAACCCTCGTAGGAAGAAGGGACGGTGCCCGAAGCTGGACAGTCAGTGGGTGGGTCCCTGCAGAGTGTTGGAGCGCCTGGGGGAGGTGGTCTACAGAGTTCAGATGCCCCAAAACAGGAGAAGAGTAGCTCTGCACAGGGACAGGTTGGCCCCCTATCAAGGCAGGTCTGCACCTCAGTCCCCAGAAGGCCAATGGTCAGGGTCTCTGGTGCGTCCGCCAACCTCCCCAGAAGCCTTATCACCGACATCGAATGATGCCCCGGCCCCAGAGCCTGTAGCGCCGCTGGGAGCTCGCCCGCAGCGGATGAGGAGGGCTCCAAGACGGTTTGATGACTTTGTTTGTCCCCTCGTGGGCGAGGGACTCAGTAGTGGGGGGGTAGTGTAACGACCCTGTGTTTGGTTCTGCTTTGGGTCCAAGTATTTCTGTGTATTTGTTCAGTTGTACTGTGTTCTGTTGAGCTGTTGTGATTCTGTTGTCCCCCGCCCTCATGTGTTGGATTGGTCGTGGGGGCAGGAGAGGGGTAGGAGCAGGGAGGAGGGACCAGGAAAAGAGAGACGAAGAAGAAGAGCCCGGGAGTGTGTTGTTGTTAGCAGGCAGCTAGCAGTGTGTTCGCTCGCGTGTGTACCGCGTTTTCTGTTAAGGCGTGAGCTGCAGCCTCGGCAATAGCAGCTCGTCCCTGTTTCTGAATAAACCCCGTTTGGCTGGACTCCGTCTGCAGTGTTGGCGTCATTACAGTATGAAAGGTAGCGACGACGACAAAGCCAGCACCTTTCAGAAGCATTCAAAGATTTCTATCTGGAAAAGTTCATAGTATACACACACACATACACACGTAAGCACAAGTGGAAGTGGTCTGCAAATGTTGCTGCGAGCTGTGCCTTTTCTCTTGGCAGTCACATGCAGCTGCATATGTTCACCTCTCATGGGGAACAGTTGAAATATGATGCTGGTGCACAGGTAAAAAAAGCCATGTGTGGACACTTGGCTTATTCTTTCCACATGGGCAAGCACACACACATGTAGCAAAACATACAAATATATTCAGATTTAAAATAATTCTCAATCTGTTTGTAATACATTGGAGTCTTGTAGAAC
Source organism: Garcialebias charrua (assembly GCA_038048925.1). Taxonomy (NCBI): domain Eukaryota; kingdom Metazoa; phylum Chordata; class Actinopteri; order Cyprinodontiformes; family Rivulidae; genus Garcialebias; species Garcialebias charrua. Next base: position 16,130 of record JBBPBX010048249.1, on the reverse strand, counting down.
CTATAGCGGTTAGGGTTGCCAAGTGTTTTTTTTTTCCATTTGGAGCCTTATTGCAATTTATGTATTAATTTAGTATCTATCAAGTATGAACCATCATTTAGTTTTTCACTTGTACATTTTTAATTTTCAATCTTAAGTTAAAAGATGGGGGCATGGAGGTTCTGGTTGAGCTTTGTCCTCTTAGCAAGAAGGTTGCAGGATTGAATCCCAGCCTGGTACCATTCTGGATGGAGTTTGCATGTTCTTTCCATACATGCATGCATTTTCTTTAGGTTCTCTAGTTTCCTTCCACAGACCAAAAACCTGAATAATACCTTCCTAGGTGTTAGAGTGAATTGTTGTTTGTCTCGTTTATCTCTGTGACCCTGTGATGGACTGCATACATGTCCAGGGTACACCCGGCTACTCGCACAGTGACTGCTGGATATGGGCTCCAGTCAACCCCACGACCCAAAAGGGAAGAAGTGGTACAGAAAATGAATGGATGGAAATTAGAAAATCAAAGTGGATAAATAATAACAACAACAAAAAAAAACTGTCTATTTATTGCATTATTTATTCATCATTGGAAACTTATTATGTTTATACCTAAAATGTGTAAGGTACATGTTTTCAGTATGGACTCTGTTGATTTTTAACATCTTTAAACAAAACATGACCCCTTTTAGGTTGAGGTGTCAACCAAAATCTTCCAATATGTGCGTTAATGTGAATATGTATGGGCGGCCGTGGTGTAGTGGTAATGGCAGTCGTCTCCCGATCGGAAAGTTGGCGGTTCGACTCCCGGGACCCGCACCATGTGTCGTTGTGTCCTTGGGCAAGACACTTAACCCTGAGTTGCTCCCGGTAGGACTGGAAAGCACCTTGCATGGTAGTCTGCCGCCACCGGTTTATGAATGTGTGTAGCATTCATTCAACCTTTATTTAGTCAGGTAAATCTTTTGAACCTCATGGGCTCATTTACGAAAGCGACCTGCTAAAACTAAAGAACAATGAACAGCAGTGATAGAATTTCATTAAACAATAAACAAACAAACAATAAACAATAGAAAACAAAAAGAGAGAAAAAAACAAAAGATTTTTTTTTTTTTTTTTTTTTAACAAAGTATCAAAAAACTAGCAAAACATTATAAGGTAGACGTATAAAATCAAAGACAGGAACAAATCTGCATTGGTTTTTGCCAGGATTCCAACAGATTCTGAAAACCATTTAGGGAGGTCAGGGCCGAGAGCTTCAGATCTTTTTGTAAGATATTCCATGAAGCAGGAGCAGAGTAGGAGAAGGCCCTTTTTCCAAGTTCAGTCCTCACTGACGGAACACTGCAGGTAATCATGTCCTGAGAGCGCACACTGTAGCTGCACTCACGCAAAGACATGTAGGAGGAGATGTATGAGGGCAGTAGACCAAGAAGTGATTTAAAGATGAAAATGTACCAGTGGAAGAGTCTGCGTGAGGTTAATGATGTCCAGTTAACCAGTGAATACAGGGTGCAGTGGTGGGTACGATAATCATGTGTAGCATTCAATATATGTGTAGCACTTTGAGATTTTCAGTAATGAAAAGTGCGTTATAAATTGAATTAATTATTATTATTATTATATGTTGGGTCAAGTGACACTTAAGAATAGTTAAAACATGCTAATCTTACTATGAGAATATGTTTAATTGTTGTTAATTGCACCACCCTTTATGTTCCATAGAAAACAAGGAATAATGACCTACACCGCCTTGTCTTTCCCTTTTTTTATTGTCCGCTTGCATATTGTAGCAGCATAAGTGACAACACTAATGTTACATGTCCCCCAACATGTGTATAGCCTAATGATTTCCATGGCTGGCTGACAGCTTTGGCCATGTCTTTTTACTCGGGAGTGTGTTTCTGTGCTTTTCGCCTACTCTCCCCATGAAAAGCACAGGGAAAAAGAAGTGACAGTTAACTCCAGAGACTCCAGCGCTGTGGTGCAACATGTCTAAGGCTGGTATCTGACAGACCACCATGGGGGGGCCTGTAAATTGTGAAAAGGCTGAGGCAGCGGGGATGGGGGGCTGACAGTAAGAGAAGGGAGCTGAGAGTATGATGAAGGCTGTTGACAGGTAGACAGCAGGTGTGGGTAAAAAGGATAGTCTTGTGCCGATTTTTTCAGTGGAGCGACATCATCAGTGTCTCATATATAATTCATTTTTAAAACCTTTGGCAACATATTTTTATAATGTTGCATCCAAGATACATGGACTCTGATTAGCTCTTTACTGCATAAAGAACATATGTCAAAGTCAAGGCCCGCGGGCCAGATCCGGCCCGCAAATTAATTTCTATGGCCCCCTGGATGATATTTAATTACTTTTAGAAATGGCCCGCAGGCCACAGCCGCCCGCTGGTGTTTTGCATGCACTAACACCACATTCCCCACAATGCAACGGCAGTATGGATGGGGCCGATCCGATCCGAATTCGTGTCTCATGAACACAGAGTAACAAGACCCGCCTCGCGTTACATTCAGGAAATCCATTTGATAGTTTGCAGCCAGCTACAGCATGCGGACTGAGTGAGTAGCACTTTAGCTAACAGCTAGCCAACTTTTCATCATAACATGTCCGCTGTGGGGAAGTATTTTACACTAAACACCACAAGACAGCAACGTGCAATGTCTGCAGAGCCATAGCATCACATTAAACTGCGGTCAAGTTAGTTTTTTGTTAGACATTCGAGCTCTGGGGCTTCAGCGGGATGCCACGCCACTTTTGCTGAACCGAAACAAGGAGACCTACCGCGGCCAGCGTCGTCCAGTCTGACTCGCTGTCTTGCCCGTCTCGTAGGAGGGACAGGCTGAGAGCGGCTGACCGAAATCAGAGCACCTGCCCCGGATTGAACAACGAAACATAAACAGCTACATTATAAAACAATATAAAATACTAAAAGCAGGAACATGTCTGTGTTAATTTATGCCAAGAACTTAGCAGATGTAAAGCTATTTAATATTTTATTTAATTCATTTATTCATTCATTTAAAAGAGACGGAATAAAACTAATTCATCAAAAAGAAAACACTGAATGAAAAGAGTGCAGAAAGAAGAAAAAAAATTCTTATATCACCCCCTTATAATAAACATTGAACCAGTCCGGCCCTTGGCTTGTAGCAAATTTGTTTTTTTTGGCCCTTGGTGCATTTGACTTTGACACCCCTGGAATAAAGCAATGCAGCCATCTTCTGTATCCATTCCACAAATGTACCGTGTGGATTTCAAGGTGCACATTTAAAATGTCAAAGTAAGGGTTTCTTGTTCGGCAGCAGCCCATCACAAAACTCCTTTAACTATTTTGAAAAAGGCAGCGGACGGAAAAACTGCTTTTGAGGTCAACTCATTGATGTGCTTCTGTTTCCATTCTGCGTAATTACACTTTTCTCTGGAGGTAACAGCCTCCCGTGAATTAATTCCTGCCTCGTCAGTCTTAATCAAATTGACCTTTTAATTTTAGGGAAATTTTACCATTCTGCCACGACATGGATGTAAAATAACACTTGAATTGTAATCTTGGGAATGGGATGTTTGTTTTGAAAGAGATTAGATGGTTTGCCACTGAATCAATTTCTCTTTGATATCTAACACAATACAGAACACGTAAAGAACTTATTGTAGAGTAAATGCTGATCCTAGCGGTATCTTAATTTTGTTTTATGCTCTCAGAGGCAAATAAAATCTGCTGTTGATGTCAGATTTCCTGCTATGGACTCACAATGGATATCAAGGCTAAATGTGGGTCACCAGAAGAAGACAGAGGTAGGAGCTGAGCAAGCTTAATTGCTTTGTAACTCTTAAGATTTGAAGTAAAAGGCAGAGAGAGCGTCCTTTAGGTGTGCAATATGCTAAAGTCAAACAAAAATACTGATAAAAGCGCCAACATGAGATCAAGAAAAATGGCACTAGCATGATAACTTATTATCCCGTGTATCATTCCAATCATAAATCCCGTCTGGAGAGTTTAGATACATCTAGAACACATGCATCATTTCACATGCTCCAGTCTAAACTTAGCCATGTTCATCTTTTGGGAAATGCAAACAGACTGGTCCTTTGTCTCAACAACAGCACCTGGCAGACAGAACAGCCCAGTAGATTTTATGCTGAAAACCACGGCTTGAAAAAAAAGAATACTTGTGTCTAGATTACTTGGTAAGCAATCATTTAATTCTCCTTGTCACACTGAATTATGATTAATTTGCAGGCAAATATTACAAAATGAATTATTGAGGAACTCATCTCCCAAGCCAAATTAATCTTGAGGATTGATGGCGTTGATGTAACCTGGGATCAGACGAACATATTTCATGAGCTATTGGTGGTGCACTTTTGCATTCAAAAGGGCATTGCCAAATGATGACTTGATTTTGGCTAGTTGTCCCCATTTGGATTCCAGGTTATAAAACCAAACTGGAAACACTGGTTGAGCAGTAAACCAAACTGTGATAGCCCAGTCCATCAGCTTTTTAATTAAGTTCCTTAACAGATTCTGAGAGTTGCTAAAACATTGTATATCACATGAAATTAACAGCTTATTTTACTTTGTAGATTCATGAAGGGATTTTGTGGAATTTCTTTTTAAAATGTAGCGACACTTCCTGAACATTTGGGTTTGTCAGTCAATAATGTATATTTGCAATATTTATGTTGCTTCACAACTTGACTTTCTGCAGTCGGGCAACCCTCTTTAGAAAAGGTAGAATTGTAATATTCAAGCTTCTTCAAACCTCTTAATGCTCCTTGCTGAATACTTCAAATGACAAAGTAGGTCCTTGACTTCATCCACTAACTGCCTTTATAATATTTCTACTTTTACCTTTCAAATGTTGGAAATTAAAGCAACTAAACAGTTCTTGGCCCTGTGATGGACTTGCGACCCGTCCGGGGTGTACCTCGCCCCTCGCACAGTGATTGCTGGACATGGGCACAGGCGACCCCCGTGACCCAAAATGGAAGAAGTGGGTAAAGATAATGGATGGATGAATGGATAAACAGTTTTTTATGAAAATCCTTGAGGAAAATAGTGCATTTTTTAAATATTTATTTTCTTTGTGATTGCTGGTCTTTTCTGCAGGCACACTGTTGGTTCGCTTTAGGTCAGATGTTATGCTCGCTGTGGGCTTTTAATCACAGCACTCTTGAGATTTTTCAGGCAGGGTTTAGTACTTGCCTCCTGGCATATGGCCTTCGTTTTACTGCGTTACAGTGGCACAAGAAAAAATTTGCATACTGGACAGAGTCTCACAAAGTTTCAAGGGTGTCAGCAGCATAACCTAACAGCGCTGAGTAATCTTCCACAGTAAACTCTGTTACATAGAAATTGCATTTTCAGGATTTTTTATTTAGCTCAAAATGTTTTTCGGGTTCTTGTCCTGAACTAAATGCACACATGTCACTATGAAAAATACTGTATAAGTATTTTCAAGGTGATGAATGTTGAAAATGTTTGAAAGAAAATGTATTTGCTTTACCTATGACCACAGTGTGTTAAAGACTTTATATGACCACAGTGCGTTAAAGACAAGTTAACATTTTTTTCTCTTTCAAATTTGAATATAGGTTTGTCTTTGGTTCCCTAAAGTATACAAACAAGGAGAAAAATCATTTAAGACCCAATGTGAGTGCAACCTCTTTAACAAAGACACATACTTTGTGTCTTTGAATTGATTGTTTGAATTGATTTTGTTAAGAAGGGGCAGAATTGATAAGATTTAATTCTTCTTCTGCCGCCTTTCATTTTATAGGTATTTTACATTTTTTTCTCTTGAAATTGTATTGTTTTAATGGAAATGAAATGAATAAATAAATAAACAAACAAACAAACAAACATACTGTACAAAGTATGGTTGTTTTGATTCTTATCAGTTAATTATAAAAAAACTGAGCACAATATTGGGAAAATGTGAATTAAAATCACGACCCCAAGTTGACATCAAACCATGAACATTGAGGTAACGACAATAAAATCAGCATGTGACATGTGCAATTTTTTAAAAACCATTTTCTTTGTTAAAAAACATTAAAAAAGCTATTGACCAGGTGGTTTTAGTTGGTAATGAACTTGCCAAATGTGACTATGTTGGCTCCTTCACATTCCCGTTATTAATTCAGTCAGGCACCTTTGGTCACTCTCCTCAGTTTACAAATTCCTCAAATCTCCACTTGGCCACTTGTTCTGCACAAAAATAAATAAATAAACAAATAAATAAAGAAAAATTTGTTGCTTTTCTCAGTGGAGCCAAGTTATTAAATTGCCTCTTTTTCAAATCTGCTGTCCAATGTAATGTTTCATCAGGGTATTGCATAGTGAAGAGGTTTTTACAGTAATACACACACACACACACACACACACACACACCTACA
>JBBPBX010048248.1:0-25828 GCA_038048925.1 Garcialebias charrua | reverse complement strand
TTCCGGCAGTGTCAAGCAGTTTTCGGCAGTGTTCGGCAGTTTTCGGCGGTGTTCTGCAGTTTTCGGTTAGCTTCGGTTGGCTCCGGCTTCGACAGCCGGCTTTGGACGGACCGTGTGTCCGAGCAGAGGTTGCTTTGCTCGGATAAATGAGCTGGAAACGCTCGATGAACTCTGTGGACGTCTCAAGCGGGCGAACGGCTTGGCGGCCTGGATGTTGGTGGGACCCGGAGCTAACATGCTAAAACGCAGACGGCTTCACCAGCTCCCAGTAAGTTATTAACTCTTTTTTCCTTCATTATGGCTCCAAATTAGCCTGGCCCTCGCCTTCCTGCACAGCTCCGCTCAATTCTCATTTCCCTTCACTGCACAGTCTGGGATTCCTCCCATAGACAACGATTTCTCCGGCCGATTTTTGACCGGACCAATCAGAGAACAGAAGGCGGAGTTTTGAACGACGTCGACTGACGTCGTCATTCAAAATGGCTGCCGCCACGAAGGAATTTTCATCAAAACAAGGTAAAAAACTATTATTTCTCTGCTGATAAAAAATATATTTTAGCTGACGTTATATCAGAAGTGTTCCTGAGCTTAACAGTTCCTAAATCAATTCACGAAATGGTCAAATCTGCTGGATTTAAATAGTTTCGGTTTGACATTTTCCAAACAGCCTCGGGTGCGCTACGAAAATAAATGATAAAAAATCGAATTTTATCTCAAATGTTTTATCTAGGCCAACAGTCAGTAAATTAGAGCCATATAATTACACACTGGTGGCAGAAAAAATATCCACCGAGTGGTTTCTGAGCTATTTATCTGAATAGCCTGGACCTCGCCAGGCTAAACTAACAAAACTCCACCTTCTGTTCTCTGATTGGTCCATTCAAAAATCTCCAGGAGAAATCGTTTTCAATGAGAGGAATGCCAGACCCTAGTCCAAAGCGAAGTGAAGGACAGGGTGTGGTTACAACCAGGCTAGCTCCAAATGTACTGTTTGTGTTTTTTTGATAATTATGTAGGGTACTGTGTCAGGATAGGCGAAGTGCTTGGTAACTGTACAGTACCATACATGTACGTGTATAAGTGGCGGCCAGTGTGTATGTGTTTTCCGACTTACGGCGATTTTTGACATGCGAACGGGTGTAGGAACGGAACTGGTTCGTAAGTTGAGGACTACCTGTTTACAGGTTGTCCCCGACTTACGAGCGAGTTCCGTTCCTACGAATAGCTCATAAGACGAAAATTCGTATGTCGGAACCCGAAACACGTGTCGCTCGTAAGTCCGAATTTTTGGTCGTAAGTCGGAAACTGTATGCTAGCGCTGCGCCGAACACCCATTTTTCAACACAAACGTACATACTGGTTCATAAACATGCACAGAACTTTGTTTACAAACGGTTAGCTAACATACTTTCATTTAAAAACACATACCAGTACTGTATTTTCTGTATTTTCTGATGTACAACTTTACTGTTCGTAAGTCCGGAACCTCGTATGTCGATGACGTCGTAGGTCGGGGACAACCTGTATATATATATATTTTTTTTTTAGATATTTAGCTTTGTCTGCCATGTTTTTCTAAATGTAAATTAATGGAGCTCTCTTCATTTAAACTCTTTGTGCCGTTTACAGTTTACTGCTCATTTTAGCTTTTGTTCTGCTTTTTCAGCTGTTTTCAGTAGTCTGCTAATTCTAGCCTTTTAGCTCACTTTTTTATTTTTGTTTGCTCATTTTGAACTTGTATTTCTTTCTAATTTCAGCTCATGCGCCTTTCAGTCTCTTTCCACTAATTTCAGCTTCTTCTTTTTTAGCTGTGCCAGCTACCTTTTTTTCTAATGTCCGATGTGTTTCCTGCCAAATTTATTTATTTCTATTGCTAACTTCAGGTTTTATTTTGTAATCTATTGAGCCTCTCAATGTTTATTTCAACCTGCTCTGCTCATTTCCGCTACCATCAGCTTTTTCTACACATTTCGGCCACTTTTTACGCCGCTGCTTCCAGCAGACGTCAGGGGCTCAAAGTCAGCGTTAACATTTTAGAGATTAAAATTATTCAGCTTCTTCTGCAGCTTTCAGCAAAAATCATTCACATTCATTTTCACAGGAAACATAATTTCTTGGGTCTTTTTTTATTTTAGCCCGAGCCACATGCTTTGTGCTCGTGGTTCTACCTTGCACTTGCGTCCGTCCACAGTCTCCTCGTTGTACTCTTCACCGATGCGGAAGTCGATCTCGGTGGTGCGCACGCTGGTGGACGTTTTGATGTAGAACTGCTCTCCATCTTGGCGGATCTCCACTTGAGGGTTGGAGGCCGCGGCCCCAGCAACCTTCCTCAGCATGGCGTTCACGCCTGGACACACACACAACCCAGGACGTTTGAACCACTGAAATCTGGGATGTTGTGTCTGCTGCAGGCCGAGACGAGTCGACCCGTCGGAATCATTGAACGCCACAGAAAAGAAATGGGGTAGTAAAAGAGAGCTGTAGACAAAAGGAAGAAACATTTAATGAATAAAGACCAGAGGAGACAAACTGCCAACTGTAAGTGCAGAGACGGAGAGAGGCGCACGTCGACACAAAACTGTGCCGAAGTGAAGCAACATTTTTGTCTAGCACCAACGCTCCACACGGACATGGACCCCGCAGCCTCTCCTGCCAGCCTCCATCACGTCTCCACTTTAGATTTAGGGAGACTCGCTGTCTGCACGTCTCCTTGACTTTTTTATTTTTTTTGGTTTGTCCTGAAACGACCTCACGAACTTCCACAGAGAATGACAGAAACGTGTTGTATCTGAACAGGAACACGAGAAACGCTCTGTGGCGCTGACGGAAACTTCGGCTGTTTATCCAAACCCGGTGAAATGTGTGGAATCTTGGTGCAGAGGTCAACGTCAAAGTTTGTTCGGTGAAGCTGCACGGTGTCGTGCCAGGGTTTAGATCTGATGGCCCCGTTAGCGGTGGTCCTCCATCAATCTGCACAGATCTGTCAAAAGGCGGGGCTGGCTTTATGAGCCGCCCAATTACTGAATCTTCAGTTTTATCTTACAAGAAGTGGATGACATTACAAACAGGGTCAAAGTTATATCTGTGCAAGTTTGAATAGTTCTGCAAAGTCAGGTTAAACCACAGTGGTCCACCTAACATCCAAAGGGTTGGATCCATTTTTATTAACTCATTCAACCTTTATTTAGTCAGGTTTATCTCATTGAGCCTCGAGGACTCATTTACAAGAGAGACCTGTCTACAAACTAAAGAATGATGAACAGCAATGGTAGAATTTCCTTAAACAATCAACAATAGACAAACATAAGAGAGAATACAGATTTGATTTTTTTAACAAATTAAAACAAAGTTTCAAAAACTAGCAAAACATTATGAGGTAGATGTAGAAAATCAGAAACAGGAACATGTCTGCATTGGTTCTTGCCAGGATTCCAACAGATTCTTAAAACCATTTAAAGAAGTCAAGGTCGAGAGCTTCAGATCTTTTTGTAAGATATTCCAGGAAGCAGGAGCGGAGTAGGAGAAGGCCCTTTTTCCAAGTTCAGTCCTCACTGACGGAACACTGCAGGTAATCATGTCCTGAGAGCGCACGCTGTAGCTGCACTCACGCAAAGACATGTAGGAGGAGATGTATGAGGGCAGCAGACCAAGAAGTGATTTAAAGATGAAAATGTACCAGTGGAAGAGTCTGTGTGAAGTTAATGATGTCCAGTTAACCAGTGAATACAGGGTGCAGTGGTGGGTACGATAATCACAACCAGTTATGAATCTTAGTGCACCATGATAGACAACATCCAACATCTGCAGGGTGCTTGTAGGAGCATTCATGTAGAGAATGTCACCGTAATCAATGGAGGGAAGGAAAGTCACAGATACAAGATGTTTCCCAACATTCAGTGTTAGACATGATCTGTTTCTGAAAAAGAAACCCAGTTTAACTTTACTCCCAGTTGGACATGCCCGAAGCACCCCATGGGTAGGCACCCAGGAAGCATCCTTACCAGATGCCCAAACCACCTCAACTGGCTCCTCTGGATGTGGAGGAGCAGTGGTTCTACTCTTAAGTCTCTCCTGATAACTGAACTTCTCAGCCTGTCTCTAAGGGAGAGTCCAGCCACCCTGCAGAGGAAACTCATTTCAACCTCCTGAATCCACGATCCCATTCTTTCAGTCTCTAAAAAGAGCTCATGACCAGAGGTGAGGGGCTGAAGGTAGACCGACTGGTAAACAGAGAGCTTCTCCTTACAGCTTCACCACAACAGACCGGTGCAGAGTCCACAATACTGCAGACGCTGCACCAATCTGTCTCAATCGCACACTCCATTCTTCCTTCACTCGTGAACAAAACCCAGAGATACATGAACTCCAACACTTGAGGCAGAACCTCACCCTCGACCTGAAGAGAACAATCCACCCTTTTCTGACTGAGGACTAGAAACTCGTACATAGAGACTGAAGTTCTCTGTCCCCGTCTTGGCATTTTGTCTTAAAGCGTCACTGACATGATTTTTTTTACTATGCATAAAATTGCTCAAATTATATATCTTGTATCGATTCAACTATGTTTGTTTTTGCAAACAAAATGATAAATCAATTTAATTTTGATTTAAAAGTTATTTTAAACTTTGTGCCGTGTTCATTCACGGGAAATCCGATTACACGCAAATGCAACATCTGTGACGTGGTATCGGGCAGAGGCAGTCTGCCCTGTGGGGGGGGGGGTGTACTGTCAGGATGGCTCCCTGGGCTGGTCGGTTGCCATCCTTACATCACAGGTGTTTGGTGTTTAGGTGATTAGTTATGTCAGTATATAAGTTAGCATTCTGTCCTTTGTGTTTATCGGGTCATTGTCTACTTCCCTGGTGTGTCGTGTTCATGCTTGTGCCACAGTCTACAAGTCCTAGGAGTCGTGAGTACTGCCCTGTTCTAAGTTTATTGGGTTAACGACACATTAAAATTATTTATTGATGTACAACTCGTGCCTCCGAGTGTTCTGCCTGTCTGCATCTCCGGGTTCATCCAACACCGCACCAAATCGTGACAGTAATGACCCGACCTCAACCGGAACCCCGTCAGACAGATGATCCAAGTCACTCGTGCGCAGAAAATGACGGCTACAGCTCAGAAGGAAGCTGCCGCCATTCGAGCTAGCGGGTTTCAGACAGAACCCGTTTGGAGCTATGGATCCGGACTGGTAATCCTTCCGTCTCCACTTTTGCTGGAGGAGCGAGCGCGGAGGAAACACGGGGACGACCATTCCGAACTGTTTTTTTCTGCCCTCCTTCGCCTGCGTTGGCTTTGTGGTTCGTTTCTGAGGACGACTCGGAACCAGAACGGTTCTGGTCCAGTCCAGCTCCAGAACCGCATCGCCGCGGGAGGAAGCAGCGACCGAAGAAGTTGAACATTTCCGGGTTTCTGCCCGCCCCGCCTACTGCCCCACTTCCCACGCTGTCAACGGAGCCAGGGAGGTTTTCCAAGGGGGAGGGGTGCCTGGCCCCATGCCCTGTGACGTCTCCGGGGAGATGTTCGCTGAAGGGGGGGTATGTGATCCCAGTACACACGTCTGCAGGACACACGGAGAGGGATCCTGCACGACACGCAGCTGAGGACCCAAGAAGGCTTCCTCAAGAAGAACCTTCACGGAAGGAGAAGTGTGTGAGCTCCCGCTCTGATGAAGTGCATACAGAGCACTCATCAACTACAGGGGTCAATGTTGAACAGAAACAGGAGGCCATTCTCGTTCTTCAGCAGATTGAGAGATTGCTTAAGGCTGCTATCATTAGCATTGATCCACAATACAAGATTAAGTCTTTTTCCCTTGCAAAAGAATTAATCATAACTAATTTCTGTTTAATACCAGACCCAGGTCGCACTCACATATTGACTTGGGTTAATGCCTGGTCCCCACCAAACTTGTCAGAACGCTCCTGCCGCCCCATTTTGGCCGCTTGTCACGTCCCCACATAGCCACTGAAGACCGTCTGATGACGCGCACTGGGGGTGGCAGAGGAGAGGGGGTCTAGCTCGTTTTCCGGGTCAGTTGCTGTGTTTACTGCAGCTCCGACAGTCTTTGGTGCGATTAAAACGTTTTTTGATGTTTGGGGTGATCAAACGCTGGAGTGGACAGCTGTAACTGGTTAAAATGCCAAGTTTCTTACCGGAGTTTGGTTCCAATTCATGGAGGCTCCATCGGGTAAGTTTAAAAAGTCAAAAAAAAGTCCCGTTGTCGCATAGCAGAGGCTCTCCCGACTGTTTGCTGGATGCGTCGAGCCACCAGAGATCGAATTTTATGACGTTGGCGGCTCGACGCGTAGGTTGCTTTGGACGCGCGCGTGCGTGGAAAGGAACTGCAACGTGCCGTCACGCCGCTTCAATCACTCAAAACGCGCCGTTTCACGGTTCTCCGCGACTCCACGCGTCTCCCCATAGACTTTGAATGTAAACCGTCCGCTTCAGCCGCCCGACACCGGTGTAATGGGTAACCGGCATGAGTCCATGCTGTTGTTAGCAGAGTCAAAGATCCCCACTTCCACAGAGTGCACTGTACCGCCAGCAGAGGGTGCTGCCCTGCTTTCAGCTCCAGGGGGTGCTGAAGTCCCAGCACCTACAGAGGGTGCTGAAGTCCCAGCACCTGTAAAGGGCGCTGCTACCATTATCACTACATCCACAGGGGTTCTTCATGATGACGTCTCACCGTCTGACGAGGTCTCACCGTCTGAGGTCTCACCATCTGAGGTCTCACCGTCTGAGGTCTCACCATCCGAGGTCTCACCATCTGAGGTCTCACCGCCTGAGGTCTCACCGCCTGAGGTCTCACCGCCTGAGGTCTCACCACCTGAGGTCTCACCACCTGAGGTCTCACCACCTGACGACAACGAGGGTCCTGACGACGTCTCAGAGGTCTCACCGCCTGACGACAATGAGGGTCCTGACGACGTCTCAGAGGGTCCCGACGATGAGGGTCCCGACGACGTCTCAGAGGGTCCCGACGACGAGGGTCCCGACGACGTCTCAGAGGGTCCCGACGACGAGGATCCCGACGACGTCTCAGAGGTCTCACCGCCTGACGACAATGAGGGTCCTGACGACGTCTCAGAGGGTCCCGACGATGAGGGTCCCGACGACGTCTCAGAGGGTCCCGACGACGAGGGTCCCGACAACGTCTCAGAGGGTCCCGATAACGAGGGTCCCGACGATGTCTCAGAGGGTCCCGACGATGTCTCAGAGGGTCCCGACGATGAGGGTCCCGACGACGAGGGTCCCGACGACGAGGGTCCCGGCGACGACGAGGGTCCCGGCGACGACGAGGGTCCCGGCGATGACGAGGGTCCCGGCGACGACGAGGGTCCCAGCGACGAAGAAGACGGTGTGCCGGCCGACGAAGAAGACGGTGTGCCGGCCGACGAAGAAGACGGTGTGCCTGCCGATGACGAAGACAGTATTCCGGCCGACGACAAAGACAGTGGTCCGGCCAACAACGAAGACAGTGGTCCGGCCGACGACAAAGACAATGGTCCGGCCAACGACGAAGACAGTGGTCCGGCCGACGACGAAGACAATGGTCCGGCCGACGACAAAGACAATGGTCCGGCCAACGACGAAGACAGTGTTCCGACCGACGGAGGACGTTTGCCGGCCGACGGAGGACGTTTGCCGGCCGACTATGAACGTGTCCCAGCTGTCCCTGACCTTGGGGTTGTGTTTCCTGCCGTTGCTGGACGGTACTCTGGTCGCCCGCCTGAAGTGACGCCGCATGATGGGCGGCCTCCTGGACGGCCTCCGGATCTGGCTGATGGTGCCTGTTGCCTCCCTCCGCCCGCCCTAGTTTTTTTGGGGGGCATCTTTTGGGACGCCGTGGGACGTCTGTGGGGGGGTACTGTCAGGATGGCTCCCTGGGCTGGTCAGTTGCCATCCCTACATCACTGGTGTTTGGTGTTTAGGTGATTAGTTATGTGTACATAATCTCGTTTTCATCACATGTACCACATACGGTGCAAATGACAATAAAGACTCTCTGACTTTGACTCTGATATAAGTTAGCATTCTGCCCTTTGTGTTTGTTGGGTCATTGTTTACTTCCTTGGTGTGTCGTGTTCATGCTTGTGCCACAGTCTACAAGGCCTAGGAGTCGTGAGTACTGCCCTGTTCTAAGTTTGTTGAGTTAATGACACATTAAAATGATTTATTGATGTACAAATCGTGCCTCCGAGTGTCCTGCCTGTCTGCATCTCCGGGTTCATCCAACACCCACCAAATCGTGACAGCGTGTGTCTGCAGCTCGCATTTTTTTTTACTTGAAAAAATGCTGTTACGTTGTGTCGCATTTGGGTGTTCTAATAATAATAATAATAATACTGTAATAATAATCATTTTATTTAAAAGCGCCTTTCATGACACCCAAGGACAATATCATCCGTGAACAAGTGAGCCTTTTCACTTTCCCAAAAGATGAAAAACTTCGTCAAGAATGCAACAGAGCTGCACCCCTCAGAGCCCCCCCTCGCTCCACATGAAGGTAAGTCTGATACAGCATCAGACCTAAATTAGATCCTGTTGTTTCTTGTTCCATCACCCAAACTATTTTCTGCTTCCCAAAATGAAGACAAATAGCTCAAATCTTCACATAGATTGCTAACCCTAACCCTAACCCTAACCCTAACCTGTGAATAAACACGGCACGAAGTTTAAAATCACTTTAAAATCAAAATTAAATTGATTTATCATTTTTGCTTGCAAAAACGAACATAGTTGAATGATACAAGATATATATTTTGAGCAATTTTATGTAAAGTTCAAAAATCCTATCACCCATGCCAATAACTTAGATTATTACAAAGTTATGGGCAGTGGCTGCACTGGAGATTGTCTGGTGTACTGTTGCAGCTGGAACTGTTCATGCCAGGAAAAGTTCAGGTTGTGATCCGGTTCTGTGTCGGCAGCTTCTCTGTGGGACCCTGTCGCTTATTCTAAAGATGGCAAGCCCTTCTGGCTGAGCTCCTGTCTGTTCAAGCAGTCTTGGCATGACAAAAAAACACTGCAACACAATCGAGTGACCCAGTTAAACTGGTCTGAACCTAAACCATCACCGGTGGAGACCAAGAGGGGGGACGAGGACTGAAAAAGAACAGGAGACATGAGAACAACAGGCTTCCCCTGGCATTAATGCATGCCCTACTTAAATGCTCAACATGAATAACGTTCATTCCTCCTCTCCTCTCCTCACGAGACAATGCCACGTCTGTTCAGGCTGGAACGCAGCATCTTCTGCCTCTCGTCTGCTGGGAAGCTCAGGGGCTTCCCCTCGGCAGCATCTTCTGCCTCTTTTATTCCCCAGGGAGTTTCTCAGAACAACGTGAGGGGGATGAGAGTCACAGCAAACATTAAAAAGCCTCTTTTTTTAATTTTTTTATTTGCACAGGATGCAGGAATGAGACAGGAGGGGACTTACCCAGGACTTTGAGAAGTTCATCAAAATTCTCACTGCTCCTCATCTTCCAGTTGCCGGCAAAGTTGGGCGTCATGTCTGCTGAGGCTGAGGACTGCAGAAGAACCTGCTCCACGCTCTGCTGCTCTCTGACTCTCCTCCTCCTGCTGTCTCCTCAGCTCTGAGCTCAGTCTCTCGTTCACACGTTGCACCCAGCTGAGACTGGGGTTATTGTACTCACAGAGATGGATGCTCTGTGTGTGTGTGTGCACAAAAACACAGTCTCTGCCGCCTATTCACCCGAGAACCGGAGCTTTCCCCCTGTTTTGCTCCTTTATAGCTACTGTCTTTAAGGGGGGGCAGAGGGGGGCCCACCTCCTGGAAGCTCTGTCCTGTTAGTACAGTAAAACTCGACTGACGCCTGCTGTCCCATGGGATAAGAATGGATAAATCTGCTCTTTTAGTATATTTATAGTTTTGGCTCGGCACCAAGTTCAATATACCATACAATACTGATGGATGTATTCAACATTTATCATCTGAAACTAATTACTCTGACATAATTCTTACCCAGCTCACTTTAATCAAATGTTCTCTGTTCACATTAAACACTTATTCTGAGAGTACAAACACGTTTGTTTTTCCCCTTGTTGAAGAACAGACAGTCTTTAAGCTTTGTTCATGATTAAACAATGTTTTGATTAGATGTTCCTGTTTGAACAGAACCATGACTCCAGTTTTATCTGTAAGATGTCAGAGTTTGTGTAACTTGTCAAGCTCCACCTCTTTCTGCAATAAATAGTCTGTGAGGTCCAGCACAATTCGGATTCTGCTGGAAATGTGTTTTGAGACCAAACTAAGTTTCAGAAGTGCATTTAAAGCATATCCCCTTTGCAAAGTTCATGATTTGTGTCTAACTCATTTCTTGTTTCTTCTTGTGTGGTTTTATTAAGGTGACAGTTTACAATTCCTATCACATACCATTTTTTATTTATAAAGCACTTTAAACAGGAACAAGGCCAAACCAAAGTGCTGAATGTACCATCCAGGATGGATAGTCCTTAGCTAATATGAAGACTCTGATGGCAAAACCTTACGAATTTGTTTCTAAGTAAACCTTTGTGGCTCTGAGAAACAAAGTTAAACAAACTATCTACAGATGGCCCTCACCTTACGGCAATCCGGACTTACGAACGCGCATACGAACGTACTGTTGCACAGTAAATACTGTACAGGTATGTGTTTTTAGATGAATGTGTTGGGTACACTGTGTTAGCTAACCGCTTGTAAATAAAGTTCTGTGCATGTTTATGGACCACGCTTGTTCAGTCACATGTCGAAAAACGGGTGTGCGGCGCAGCGTTAGCATACATTTCCGCGACTTACGGCAAAAATCCAGACTTACGAACGACACGTGCAATGAGTTCCGACTTACGTCAAAATCGGGTTACGAACACCCCGTAGGTCCGGAACTCGTTTGTAAGTCGAGGACTACCTGTAATGTTTTAAATCTGTCTGTAAAGCTTATCAAACAGGAACTAGTTTTGCTTTCACCTATTATTTTGTGTCAAGCTCTTCAGTGGATCGATTTTGTTTTTACTTTAACCCAGTTGATACTGGTGGTTTTTTTTTCTTTCTCTGAAGCCATTTTGAAGGGTGCAAATGCAGCTTCATGCTCCAAGTCCCACTGTGACCTCTTAATAATCTATACCATGAAAAAGGATTGTCTGTTTGGATGTAGAAACTGTACAGGAAGTGTAAAGACGACCAATATCAAATGGAACAAAGTTCATGCTCAATCATCCAGGTATCCATCCATCCATCCATCCATTTTCTTCCGCTTATCCGGGGTCGGGTCGCGGGGGTAGCAGCCTAAGTAGGGAGGCCCAGACTTCCCTCTCCCCAGCCACTTGGAGCAGCTCCTCTGGGGGAATCCCAAGGCGTTCCCAGGCCAGCCGAGAAACATAGTCCCTCCAGCGTATCCTGGGTCTTCCTCTGGGTCTCCTCCCGGTGGGACATGCCCGGAACACCTCACCAGGGAGGCGTCCAGGAGGCATCCTAACCAGATGCCCGAGCCACCTCAACTGGCTCCTCTCGATGTGGAGAAGCAGCGGCTCTACTCCGAGTCCCTCCCGGATGACTGAGCTTCTCACCCTATCTCTAAGGGAGAGTCCAGCCACCCTGCGGAGAAAACTCATTTCAGCCGCTTGTATCCGAGATCTTGTTCTTTCGGTCATAACCCAAAGCTCATGACCATAGATGAGGGTGGGAACGTAGATCGATCGGTAAATTGAGAGCTTTGCCTTTTGACTCAGCTCTCTCTTCACCACGACAGACCGGTACAGCGCCCGCTTCACTGCGGACGCTGCACCTATCCGCCTATCGATCTCACGCTCCAGTTTTCCCTCATTCGTGAACAAGATCCCGAGATACTTAAACTCCTCCACTTGGGGCAGGACCTCCTCCCCGACCCGGAGAGGGCACGCTACCCTTTTCCGGCTCAAGACCATGGCCTCGGATTTGGAGGAACTGATCCTCATCCCGGCCGCATCGCATTCAGCTGCAAACCGCTCCAGTGAAAGCTGTAGATCACGAGCTGATGAAGCCAATAGGACCACATCATCTGCAAAAAACAGAGAAGCGATTCTAAGGCCACCAAAACGGATCCTCTCAACACCTTGGCTGCGCCTAGAAATTCTGTCCATAAAAGTTATAAACAGAATCGGTGACAAAGGGCAACCTTGGCGGAGTCCAACTCTCACCGGAAACGAGCCTGACTTACTGCCGGCAATGCGGACCAAGCTCTGACACCGGTCGTACAGGGACCTAACAGCCCATATCAATGGGCCTGGTACCCCATACTCCCGGAGTACCCGCCACAGAACCCCCCGAGGGACGCGGTCGAATGCCTTTTCCAAGTCTACAAAGCACATGTAAACTGGTTGGGCAAACTCCCACGCACCCTCCAGGACCCTGTTGAGGGTGTAGAGCTGGTCTAGTGTTCCACGACCAGGACGAAAACCACACTGCTCCTCCTGAATCCGAGGTTCGACTATCCGACGGACCCTCCTCTCCAGAACCCCTGAATAGACCTTACCAGGGAGGCTTAAGAGTGTGATCCCTCTATAGTTGGAACACACCCTACGGTCCCCCTTTTTGAATAGGGGAACCACCACCCCAGTCTGCCAATCCAAGGGAACTGCCCCCGATGTCCACGCGATATTGCAGAGTCGCGTAAGCCAACACAACCCCACAACATCCAGAGCCCTAAGGAACTCAGGACGAATCTCATCCACCCCCGGAGCCTTGCCACCGCGGAGCTTTTTAACCACCTCGGCGACCTCCGCACCAGAGATTGGAGAGCCCGATCCAAAGTCCCCAGGCTCCGCTTCCTCAGTGGAAGACGTGCCAGTAGGATTGAGGAGGTCTTCGAAGTATTCCGCCCACCGACTCACAACATCCCGAGTTGAGGTCAACAGCACGCCATCCCCACCATAAATGGTGTTGGTCGCGTACCGCTTTCCCCCCCTGAGACGCCGGATGGTGGACCAGAATCGCCTCGAAGCCGTACGGAAGTCATTCTCCATGGCCTCTCCGAACTCCTCCCACGCCCGAGTTTTTGCCTCAGCAACCACCCGAGCCGCATGCCGCTTGGACTGCCGGTACCTATCTGCTGCATCCAGGTATCAAATCCAATAATTCTCAGTCAGGTCATCTGGACAGTTTATTTTATATAGAGACGTTTCACCCTCTATCCAGAGGGCTTCATCAGTCTGAGGAGTTCCAGTCAACTGTTTCCCTACCAAGCAGTAAACTCCTTAAGTGGAACAAACCATTTGCTGGAGCTAAGATGATTTCTGGGGGGCCGTCCTGTCCCTCGTCATTGTTGCCTTGAACCCCTTTGACTGTGGCTGCCTGCCATCAGGGAGGAGACTGAGGAGTCTCCAGGCTCGAACCAGCAGACTGAGAGACAGCTCTGTTCATCAGGCAGTCAGGATGCTAAACACTCTGCCTGCTCTGCCTCCCCTCCCATTTGAACTGCCTTAACACAAAAAACTTTCTCACACATTACCACACAACACAAAGATTTTAACACTGGACTCTGTGTCATCAAACGGGTTATTCACTAAACTCTCGGTCATGTGCTCATTCAGTTTGCACTACTTCTCATATTTGCACTAATGTTTGTCCGGGAGGGACTCGGAGTAGAGCCGCTGCTTCTCCACATCGAGAGGAGCCAGTTGAGGTGGCTCGGGCATCTGGTTAGGATGCCTCCTGGACGCCTCCCTGGTGAGGTGTTCCGGGCATGTCCCACCGGGAGGAGACCCAGAGGAAGACCCAGGACACGCTGGAGGGACTATGTTTCTCGGCTGGCCTGGGAACGCCTTGGGATTCCCCCGGAGGAGCTGCTCCAAGTGGCTGGGGAGAGGGAAGTCTGGGCCTCCCTACTTAGGCTGCTACCCCCGCGACCCGACCCCGGATAAGCGGAAGAAGATGGATGGATGGATGGATGGATGTTTGTATTACATTACTGCCTATAGTCATACTACTGTTTACATTCACTGTTTACATTTATTAATACTGTTTACATTTATTACTACTGTTTACATTTATTACTACTGTTTACATTTACACTACTTTTATATCTACACTACTGCTGATACATATACAGTATTCTCTGACTAGCCTTATTTAAGGATGCCCAATGTGCCTTATGTGCCTTACTGCATATGCCACTTTGCCTCTATACCAACATCAACTACCTCATACATATACTGTGTACATTAACTCATATGCTGCTTTGCCACTCTTTGCAAATGTCAATGCTAGAACCTTCAGTTTATTTTATAGATATACTTTTTATACTTTTTATACTACTATGCAAAAACTCAGGACAGTATTACACTTTTATTATTTCATTTTATGCTTATGTTCATTAAATGTTTAGTGTTTTAGTGTTGGTGTAAATTTTCATACTTTTATACTACTATGCAAAAACTCAGGACAGTGTTACACTTTTACTATTTTATGCTTATGTTTATTAAATGTTTCAGTGTTTTAGTGTTTAAATGGTTACTGTTGCACCGAGGGACTGAGAGAAACGCAATTTCAATCCTGTGTATGTCCTGTACATATTGCAGTTCTGACAATAAAGTTGACTTTGACTTTTTGATATATATATATATATATATATATATATATACATATATATATATATATATATATATATATATATATATATATATATATATATATATATATATATATATATATATATACAGGTAGCCCTCGAGGTACGTCAGGGATTGGGACCTACGTGTGTGACTTAGGTCGATGTTGTCGTACCTCGCGGACCAAAAACACGTGCCTGTCGTAGGTCCGCGTTTCTGACATAGGTCGCGGCTATACCGCTAACGGAGCGCCGCACACATATTTAATGGCATGAGACTGAACAAGCAGACATACTAAGGCCATAAACACGCACAGAACTGCACAGTAAATGAATACTGTACTGTACAATAAATAAAAAATATAATGTCTTACTTTGAGCCGGTGTCCCCCGACTGCCAGGCGGACATTTGCGGCGAGCTCCCGGCCGCAGATGGCCCCTCCGCGGCATGTCGGCTCGGTGTCTTCGCCTGTGTTAGCTGCTCTGTTAGCTGCTGTCGTTAGCATGTCGGGCGGCGTTGTGGTCCTCCGGACCTGAGACGTCCACAGAGTTGACCGAGTGTTTCCAGCTAATTTATCCGTATGAGGCAACCCTGATCGGGCACACGGAGCCAGCTGACAGTAGCCTCTGGAGCTCCATTGACCGCAGTACTGTTGTAAAATGGCGACCGGAAGTGGCGACCGGAAACGACCGGAAGTTGCGTAAATACGATAAATTTCTAATCAAAACGTAAAATTAATAATTATACTTTATTTATAAAGCCATTTAAAACAACCACAGCTGCAACAAAGTGCTATACACATGAAATTAATAACTTTTAAACACACACAAAAAAATAAAAATAATATATATTTTTTTTATCATATTTTTATTAAATATGATAAAATCGTAAGTCTGAGTTGCCGTAGGTCGCAGGTGTCGTACCTCGAGGGTTTCCTGTACACTGTATAATATGTATATAATATATAAGGACCCATTCGAACCCCAGTCACGGCATAACTTGTGTGGTGTGTTTGAGTAGCACATCTCATCCCAACTGCTCCCCGGCGTGCTTTCTATAGCTGCCCACTGCCCCACCTGGTGGTGATTGGGTTAAATGCAGAGTCAAATTTCGTCTTGTATGGAAACATACACAGATGACAAAAATATGACATTATTATTATTATTATTATATATTACATATATATATTTATTTATATATATATTATATATATATTTAATTTTTTTATATATATATTTTATATATNAGTGAGGTGGGGTCACCTCCCTTCAGCAAAGGAAGAACAAAGGCTGTTTTCCAAGCATCCGGAATGGTGTTTTGGCTTATGGATAGATTAAAGATGTGGGTCACAGGGACTGTGATGATATGAGCAGCCAGCCTTAAGAAATAAGGTGGAAGTTCATCTGGACCTGCAGATTTTTTAGGATCAAGATCATTTAACAGTTTATTTACCTCACTGACTGAGAATGGAGAAAAAGAGAAGGTGTGATTAACAGATGGTTGGCTTGTAGGAGGGATTTGATTTGTTGAAGTTTGATTATTAGATAAAGTGGCCGATTTTCCGTTTGTAACTGTATCAAATAAAGAACTAGAAGCAACAAAATGTTTATTGAAACAGTTCAGGATCTCGTGCTTATTTGACACAGGAACAGAGTCAACAAGAAATTGTGATGGGAGGTCAGATGATTGGGGGGTGCCTGAGAGAGATTTAATGGTTTTCCAGAATTTTTTAGGATCGTTTAGATTTTTGGAGGTCTGAGATAAGAAGTAGTTACGTTTTGCAGCTTTAATGGCAGTTGTGCATTTATTCCTTAGCTGCCGAAATTTCAACCAATCAGTGTCTGAGTGTGATTTTCTTGCTGCTGCCCAAAGATGATCTCTCCAGTGCAGGAGATCAGCTAGTTCAGGAGTAAACCAGGGGCTGTCACGGCCCTTTATCCTGAACTGCCGGAAAGGAGCGTGTTTGTTTACAAAGTAAATGAAACTACCATGAAAATAGTTCCAAGCGGTGTTCACGTCATTGATTTGTAGGATACGTTGCCAATCAAAGTGGGATAGATCCCAAAGGAATGACTGTTCACAGAAACGTTTCAAATCCCTTTTTTGGATTATTCTGGGCTTAGCAGGTGGAAGTTTAGTAGATCTAAGAGCTGCTATTACGGAATGATCACTCAAAACGTTAGCAAATACACCTATACCAGGAAATTTGTGAGGTGCATTTGTGAAAAACAGATCTAAGGTGGAAGATTTTTCGGGACATTTTAAGTTTGGTCTGGTGGGAGAATCGATAAGTTGTGTTAGATTGAGAGATAGGCAACATTCCCTGAATTTATCACAGAGGGGGGTCGACTTATTCCAGTCAATGTTGAAATCTCCTGCCATAACAATCTCATTGTGTTTTAAATTTCCTATGAATTCAGTCAGGGAGGATAGAGCTTCAGGTGTTGCGGAGGGGGGACGATAACAACCTACAACAGTTAAGGGCTGACCTCCTTTCAAACTGATGTTCACAGCTAAAGCCTCAAACTGGTTTGCGATTGTTTTTTTAGACGCAATCGTGGCAGCCAAAGAGTCTCTGATGTAAATAGCGACTCCACCTCCCTTTTTATTACGATCACAACGATAGATCTTAAATTCATTGATTGCCAAGTCATTTTTCGAAACAGATTTTTTGAGCCAAGTTTCAGAGATAACGATCACATCTGCCCCAGAAGAAGTGATTAGGATTTTCAGTTCATCAAGTTTTTTTAGAAGGCTACGAGCGTTTACATGCAGAAAACGGAGACCTGAAATATTTTTAAACTCATTAGGTGTACAGTAGTTAGTAATTGGCCCTGGGTTGGGCTGAATCCCTGAGATCATTAACAACAATAATATCAGACATTTACCTGACTTCTTTGTCACTGATGTGTAATTACAGGAGTTAACAGTGTGACATTTTGCCCCCATAATTGAACCATGTGAAACATTAATGAAGATACGATCATTCAGAACCCAAAAACAATGAAAGCTGCAGTGATGGGCAGTCCCTGTGATGGACTGGAGACATGTCCAGGGTGTACCCCGTCTCTCGCACATTGATGGCTGGACATGGGCACCAGTGACCCCCACAACCTACAAGTAAACAGGAAGAAGTGGGTAAAGATAATGGATGGATGGATGGATGGATAGTCCTTAGCTAACTTTTGTTTTTCCTTTCAGCCACTGTTGTGTTCATTTTAGCTTTTGTTCTGCCTGTTTTTAGCTTTTGTTCCCTTTGATTAAACAAACTGTCAGCTTCTTCAGCAAACTGCACTCATCACTCATCCTGTATTTTTGCAGAAAATGATGTTCCTCTCAATGATAAGACGTGAGTTGGCATGAACGAAATGAGGGCAGAAAACTCCCCGACTCTTGGAATACAAGTACCCGAAGAAGTTGTGAGAAGTATAGAAACTTCAAAACCCAACATCCAGCAGTTTGCAACTCATTGAGCTGGGTCCATAAAACTGGTTCATGTCACAGCAAGAGTTGAACTGCTCTACGGCCTCACAGGATACCATACCATACCATACCATACCCACTTTATTTATAAAGTACTTAAAACAGCAACAAGGCCAACCAAAGTTTTATTATTTTATTATTATTATTTTCAATCTTCTTTTGGCTTCTCCCTTCTTCAGGGGTCGCCACAGCGAACTAGTCGCATGAAGACTTGGCAATTGTTTTTATGCCGGATGTCCTTCCTGACACAACCAGACCACCGAGCTACCACAGCTCTCTGTGTGGAGCAGAGAGCTGCCATCTAGGGTGCCCGGGGGAGCAGATGGTGTGGGTTAAGGGTCTTGCTCAAGGGCCCAGAGTGGGGCAGATGAGGGTGGAGACAGGTGTGACTGCTTCACTTATCCCACCCACATTTTGGAAGTTGTCGGTACCGAGGCTTGAACCGGCGATCTTCAGATCACAAGTTTGCGCCACCACTCCCACATAACAAGACCATACCAAAATGCTGTACAGAAAAAAGACTCGGTTTGATGCCTGCAACAAGAGTCTCGTCGACATGGTGGCAGATGTACGTCCTTAAAGTCCCCACCGCCAAGACAAGACTGATACTGTGTGTGTTGTATCTGTTAGCAAAATATCTTATGAACCACTGGATGAACTTTACCATTTTCATTTAAAATTGTATTTTTGACTTTTGCGGTCAACCTTGTTTGCTCTTAGCAAATATCTCGTAAAACACTAGATTTCAATGACATTTCATAAAGTAATCACACATGTACAACTGACCAATGTATGTCAAGATGGCTGCCACAGCTAGGGGACCTTAGCTGACACAAAAATGCTTTTTTGGGAAGTTCACAGATATCGAGGTAAAATGTAATGTAACAAGCACAGGTACTGACAGGTCATGTGAGCATGGATGGATGGAATGATAGGTAGGTAGCAATGTAGATGAATAGATAGAATACTAAAATAAATATAGCATTCCGACTTTGCGTTTTTTCACCTATTGCGGTGGCGTGTGGAACGTACCGTACTTTACGCCATATAAATCACATCTATTATGCAACACTGCTGACCACCCGGAAATATGTGCCGGTGTTGTGCCAAAAATCGATTGGCTGCCAAATGGCGGCTGCGTGAGCGTGCACGGGAGGATTTGAACAATAATAACACTTAAAAACAATTATTTGTTTGCTAGAAATTAGAATAAAGGTGTGTCTCAGCCTAACCTTTGCTTAATAAATACACTTTAATGGTCAAATCAGCATTTCGCCTGTTCGGAGTGGCAAAATGCAGCTGATTTGACGTTTGCTCCAGGGCGAAACGAAGGTGGCTTGGTATGGCAAGCCAAGTGGCTCATTAATAGTTACTTTTACCTATTAATGAGACACTTGGCTTGGTTTAAATCAACACAAGGTCAACAATGCAATAAAATGCTCAGGACGAGAAGAACAATCTCACCTCACAAAAAAAAAACGACAAGAAATATCAAAGCATGCAGCAAAAATAGTAAAAACATACTAAATAATACTACTAAAAAACGTTAAAAAATACTACTAAAATACTAAAAAACAAGGTGCCAAAGTTCAAAAAGAACTGCATCTACGGTGTGATTTGGTTAACAGTGAGGTTCTTTCAACATCATGGTTCTGTTCTGTTAGCGGCGTGGTCTTGTTAGCAGGTCCGGTCAGCAGCTCGGTGGTAATGACGACCGCAGCAGCTGCCCTGACAGACTGCGGTCCAGAACCAGGTCCGGTAGACAGAGAACATCCAAGGTTTCCCCGCGGAACCCAACGGGTCCGGAGAGTTCGGTCCATGCAGGCAGGTGTTCAATATTTTACATGTCAGAGTAAATTAAATTGTCAGATCTCAGCCAAAACTTGGTTTATAAATATGGGGAATAAAAGTACTGTATATTGGTCGTTTCGGTGTATAAGTCACAGGACTTGCAAATTTGTGAAAAAATGTGTGACTTATACACCGAAAAATAAACGGTAACCCTAGCGGTCATCGAGGGGCTATTTGTATTTATTTGTATTCCCTCCGGTCCAGAACAACACTCATTTGGAAAACTACAAACGCTAACTTTTCAGATCCCTCAACGACGAGGCTCGTTGGCGTTCCGCTTGTATTTACAGCGAGCATTGTGTGTCAGCTTTGTCCCGTTTGTTGACTTCCTGTGTCATAAGCTCTCAGAAATCGGTTTCTCCGATCACACCATTGGTTGGTTTTCTAACTATCTTTCCAATCGGAGGCAATGTGTTCAACATAACGGTACTTTTTCCAGCTATTTAACAGTTAAAAATGGTGTACCACAAGGCTCAGTTTTAGGACCCACTCTCTTTACAATCTACATAGCTAATGTAGGTCACTGCATCCCTGATGCATCCTTACATTTCTATGCTGATGATACAGTTGTTTATTGCCGAGCTAAAACAGTAGCTAAGGCTTTCCAGTTACTGCAATCCGCTTTTGACATCATCCAGTCAGATTTGTTCCGTCTCAAACTTGTCCTAAATGCTGATAAAACAAAAGGGATGTTTTTTTCAAATAGGAAGGCGGTTCCAGCAGATCCTCCTCTGATTTTATCTTCAAATGGTGTACCTATTGAGTTTGTTGATTCCTATAAATATCTGGGTATCCTGATCGATTCACATCTCTCTTTTAAACTCCACGTGGAAAACCTAGTGAAGAAACTGAAAGTTAAACTGGGTTTCTTTTTCAGAAACAGATCATGTCTAACACTGAATGTTAGGAAACGCCTTGTATCTGTGACTTTCCTTCCCTCCATTGATTACGGTGACATTCTCTACATGAATGCTCCTACAAGCACCCTGCGGATGTTGGATGTTGTCTATCATGGTGCACTAAGATTCATAACTGGTTGTGATTATCGTACCCACCACTGCACCCTGTATTCACTGGTTAACTGGACATCATTAACCTCACGCAGACTCTTCCACTGGTACATTTTCATCTTTAAATCACTTCTTGGTCTGCTGCCCTCATACATCTCCTCCTACATGTCTTTGCGTGAGTGCAGCTACAGTGTGCGCTCTCAGGACATGATTACCTGCAGTGTTCCGTCAGTGAGGACTGAACTTGGAAAAAGGGCCTTCTCCTACTCCGCTCCTGCTTCATGGAATATCTTACAAAAAGATCTGAAGCTCTCGACCTTGACTTCTCTAAATGGTTTTCAGAATCTGTTGGAATCCTGGCAAAAACCAATGCAGATTTGTTCCTGTCTTTGATTTTATACATATACCTTATAATGTTTTGCTAGTTTTTTGATACTTTGTTAAAAGGAGGAATGTATGTATATATATATATATATATATATATATATATATATATATATATGTATATATATATATATATGTATTATATATATATATATGTATATATGTATATATATATATATATATATATATATATATATATATATATATATATATATGTATATATATATATGTATATATATATATATGTATATGTATATATATGTATATGTATATATATATATATATGTATATATGTATATATATATATATATATATATATTTTCTCTCTCTTTTGTTTTCTATTGTTTATTGTTTGTTTGTTTATTGTTTAAGGAAATTCTATCACTGCTGTTCATTGTTCTTTAGTTTTAGCAGGTCGCTTTCGTAAATGAGCCCATGAGGTTCAAAAGATTTACCTGACTAAATAAAGGTTGAATGAATGAATGAATGAATGACTTCCTCTGCAGAAAGCTGTGAACGAGAAGGAGTTTGAGCTTCTCACCACTCAGAACCAGAAACTGTCAACTGAAAGCGGAGCAGGCCTTACTGAAGGAGCCCTTCACGATCTCTCATGTTGCACCCAGCATCACACAGACTCTTCGAAGTCATCCGGGAGAAGCACATGGAAGAGGGGAACCACAAGGACAGCCAAGGATGGATGTCAACAACAGAGAGAAACAGAAATGGAGTCTGTTGATTAATGCCAAAAAACCACAGTGAAAAGAAACTCTGCATGCACGATTTCTAAGAATAAAAATGAAGAATGCTGTTTTTGTGTTCACCGTTTTATCCAAGAAGAGGTTTTAATTTTTATCTTAAATCATCTATTTTAGGGCACTTTAAATTTTACGAGTTTCTTAAATTTGACCAAAGGACAATTTTGAGCTCTGTTTGACTTTTTTATTTTTTATTTAACACTATTGATAATTTAGTACAAATACCAGTTTACTATTTGCTTGCCCTTACACTCACATAAGGATGTCCACTAAAATCACTAAATATATTACAATATAAGCCCTATAGATAACATGGTTTAGATGATTTTACTCCTGTGTTTATAACTTTATTCAAGAAAAATAAAAAAAAACAATAGCTTTTGAAACAGCTATTAAAGGTGCTATGTGTAACTTTCTGTAGAGCGCAGAACTTAGAAATATTTTCAACAGGCAAAGCATTCTGATCCCTCCCCCTCACAGCCATATATGGCTCTGCTCCCCCTTGCTCTGCTGAAATTCAAATTAAAGCTCTGTTTTTATTGGCTGATTCAAATTCAAGCTCATTTTTTATTGGCTGCTACCCCTGCGACCCAACCCCGGATAAGCGGAAGAAAATGGATGGATGGATGGATGGATGGATGTTTTTATTGGCTGGTTAACGGCGGGTCACTCTGTGTTTTTAGTGTTTTTATAAATGCTGATAGAGAAGCAAGGGGACTATAGTTTTTTTCAGAGATTACTTTGTCTAACATCAGTCTGTCAGTAGATAGTGACAGAGTGAAGAAATATGTTAAAAATATATTGTTAGAAAAGTTACAGACTGCACTACAAAGTTACATAGTGCAGCTATTAAATACCTGCATTAAATATCTGCTGCAGAGGATCCATACCTGATATCAGCTGCCTTGAAACAAATCCCGCTAGTTTATTTTTCAGCTTGTGCTTTTTTAATTTATTATGCCTACCACTTTTATATCTATTATCGCACTGATTCAATCTGTGGTCTCATACATTTATCAAAAGTTCAAATTTGTTTAAAATCCATTTAGAGATGCTCAGTTGTAGTTCCAGACATAACCTCGTCACTAGGGGGGTGATAGTGAGCCACGCTGTTGTTTCTTAAACGCTAGTTAAACAACAAAGTAGTCAAAAGGCGGAAATGACTTCAAACATGGAGGTTTGGTTTGGTTTGACAAAATGCTGCAGCTGTGGAGGAGAGCATAGTGTTGCGTTCTGGGGGTGTGAAGTGATGAAGCAGCTAACAGTTGTGCAGAAAACAAAGGTCACGCAGAAAGTAACATATGCAGAAGCATGTAAAATGGTTGAAAAAGAGAAACCACACGGAAAACCAAAAATAGAAGAGAGAAAAATAGAAGAGAAACAAGTAATCCAAAAGGTTATGGAAATGGTTGAAAGAAAAATAGATGAAGAGAAGAAGAAGATGGTGACATTTATTGCAGGAGTAATAAATGCAACATCAGACGTGAAGTCCAAAACAGAAAGAATTCAAATCATTGTGAAGGCAGCATGTCATAGTCTAGATATGAAGAACATCAGATGGGAAGAAGTAAGGGAAGAGCTATGTAGCCAAACAAGTCAAGAAGGATCATGTGGTTAACTCTTATCACAATCCTAATCCTACAGTGGAACGCACGGAGTCTTTTGTCAAATGGTCAAGATTTTAAACAGTTTATTTATGAAGAGACAGAAAAACCTGACATAATCTGTATACAGGAAACATGGTTGAAGGCTTCTTTAGATTTTAGAGTTCATGGATATACTGCAGTTAGATTCGATAGGAAAAAAGGGAATGGAGGTGGGTGTCTTTCTCTGATTAAAGAAGGCATTCCGTATAAAATAATTGAAAGGAAAGGAGACTTAGAATATGTAGCAATTCAAATATGGATAGAAGGAAAAGAAATAATGATTATAAATTATTACAACCCGTGCAAAAAGATTGAATTAAGTGAACTTGAGGAGTTAGGTATGAAAGGAAATATTATTTGGTGTGGAGACTTTAATGCCCATCATTCACTATGGGGGAGTGAGAAAATAGATTATAATGGTAATATATTAGAAGAATTTTTGGATGATAAAAATCTTGTATGTTTGAATAATGGAGCGAAGACAAGAATCGATATTAATTCTGGTAAAGAATCGGTATTAGATTTAACATTTGTATCTAGCTGCTTGGCTCCATTATGTGAATGGCAAGTAAGAAATAAATCATTTGGTAGTGATCATTATGTTATAGTCAGTAACATAAGGATGGGCCAGATCCAGATTCCTGAATTAGTGGGAGGTAAGTGGATATTTGAGAAAGCAAATTGGGAAAAATATAAGTATTTATGTGAAAGGAACCTTTTATGTGTTCAAAATGGTTGGAGTATTGAAAAAATGAGTAAAGAGATGAGTCATAGCATTTTAAAAGCTGCTGAGGAATCTATTCCAAAGACTTCAGGTAAAAATAGAAAAAAATTAGTTCCGTGGTGGAATACTGATTGTAAAACAGCAGTAAGAGAAAGAAATAAAGCATTTAAACTGGTCAAACGGTCCCATAATTTTCAACATCTAATTGAATATAAAAAAGCACAGGCAAAAGTAAGACGTACAATAAGAAGAGCAAAGAGAACTCATTGGAGAGACTTCTGTGATACAATTGGTAGTAGGACACAAATAGGGGAAGTTTGGGGTATGATCAAAAAAATGGGGGGGGACAGAAGAGACTGGAGTTATCCAGTACTTAATAAAAATAATCAAATAGCAATAACTGATAGAGACAAGGCTGATATTTTAGCGAACACTTTTGTTGAAATACATAGTGGGAAAAATTTATCAGATGATGACAAACAGAAAAGGGAGATAACTAAAAGAAGAAATGTAGAAGCTTTAAGAAGAAAAGAGAATATTAATCAAGATCTGATAAACTGTCCCTTCTCTATTGGAGAACTGAAAAGAGCTTTGGGAAAAACTAGGAACAGTGCTCCAGGGAAAGATGAGATATGTTATAATATGTTAAAAAATCTAAATGATGAAGGATTACATAAACTTTTAATGTTATTTAATAAGATATGGAGAGAAGGGCATTTACCATATAGATGGAAAGAAGCAATTATTATCCCAATTAAGAAACCTGGGAAAGATCACAGTAATCCGGTAAATTACAGACCTATTGCGTTAACCTCTAATATGTGTAAATTGATGGAAAGGATGGTGAACGAGAGATTGATGCATTATTTAGAGTCAAGAAACATCATTACACATCATCAGAGTGGGTTTCGTAGAGGAAGAGGAGCAATGGATCCTATTTTATGTTTAGAGGACGATGTTCGAAAAGCCCAGGTAAATAAGGAAACTGTTGTTTCTGTGTTTTTTGATGTAGAAAAAGCATACGATATGTTATGGAGAGAAGGGCTAATGATTAAATTACATCAGGCAGGAATAGGTGGAAACATGTTTAATTGGTTAAAAGATTTTTTATGTGATAGAACTATTCAAGTTAAAATAGGATCATATTTATCACAGCAATATAAAATAGAAAATGGAACCCCTCAAGGAAGTGTGATAAGCCCTACACTATTTTCAGTTATGATTAATGACATTTTCAAAGACATATCTTTCAGTTATGGTAAATCCCTTTTTGCTGATGATGGAGCATTATGGAAAAGGGGGAGAAATGTGGAACATCTTATTTTAAAACTTCAGGAAGGGATAGATAAAGTAAGTGAGTGGGGAACAGAGTGGGGTTCA
>JBBPBX010048247.1:0-25829 GCA_038048925.1 Garcialebias charrua | reverse complement strand
TATATATATATATATATGATGCAATGTAAAGGGAGAGACAATAAACAGCCAAAGTACAGGCAGCGGAAATACAGGTGAAGTTTTATTGGCCAAAAACCAAAATGACAGTTTGAGCATGTTAACACGGGATAACAAAGAATGGACAAGATCATGAACCAACCAAAAAAAAAACAAGAAACCAACAAGGAACAAAGCCAGCAAGGAACTTAAATTGCATATATGACAGGTTAGTAGGATAACTAATGTTGAGGGAACACATGTGAGAAACTCTTTATTGCTGTAAGGTATGCTTGGTTTCAATACTAAAGTTCATTTTTTTGCTCCCAAAAGAAACCAAACAGACAAGTCAAGTCACGTTGGGCATTTCTATAACAGCTGAATACGCCGATTTCCATGCTGCATAGCAAAACGCTTTACAAATTGATCTAAATCTAAAGATTTTGTTCGTTTTGATTCAATGCTGAGTACAGCCAAACTTGAGAGTCTTGTCTCTGTCATAACTGACCGCAAATAGGTCTTAATGATTCTGAGAGTTGAAAAACTCAGTTCACAGGATGCACTGGTCACTGGTAGGATGACAGCTATTTTACATAACCTGAACAACTCGCAAAAAACATCCTGGTATTGGTCCAAGAATTGAGTCATCTCCATCAGAGTGGTAGGACATTCCTTTTTACTCTTTTTCTTCTCCAACACTACCCTTACCTGATGCAACTCATGTTTGAGATTCTCAATATTTGACTCATAGGCTGTAGCCAATAAGAGAACAGCCTCATCTTTTAAAAAAGTTGGACTTGATGGGTTTAGTGCCTGCACACCTTGCATAATATTGCAATTTGTGTTAGAAAATCTTCTCTCTATTTCTCCAATCATGTTATCCAGAACTGGATAATAGACAGACATACAGAAAGCATGTTTGTTATCTGGAACTACATGCTGCCCCAAGGTGGAGGAAATGACACTGTCTTGAAGCACCTTTGATGTCAGTCTTGGCCTCTTTGGTTTTTGAGTTGTATCAATGTTACTGCGCTGACATAACTCAAGTGTTTCATGCCACATTTTCTCAAAAGAGTCATGATTACGATACTGAGCCAGTATCTCTTTAAGAGATTCAACAAGTTCAACCACCTTAGAATAGTCCACTGTCTTAGACTGGAGCATGTCTGATAAAAATTTGGAGTCACTCAATACCTTTCGAAACAGAACCAGACAACCAGCAAAATTTAGATCCATCTGAGCCAAAATCCCCCTTGCTTCAACAGCTCTTTGTGGGTGGTTCTCAGAGGCAATCTCCTGAAGCACCTGTACTATTGCAGGCAACCTGTCCATAACATTGCGACATGCTATGTGCCTACAAGCCCAACGTGTGTCACTTAGCCGCTGAAGCTCTCTTGGTGCACCATCAAACATCTTCCGCTGCACCTCCAGCCATTTGTTGTGTACATACGAGCCAGATATAAAAACATACATTTGCTCTAATAAGGAGAAGAATTTCCCAGCATCTGTCACACTTTTTACAGAGTCCACAATGACCAGGTTTAAGCAATGTGCACTGCAGTGAACATAGAAGGCATGGTTGGCTACTTCTTTTATTTTAGCTTGGACACCAGCATGTGCCCCACGCATGACTGCTGCACCATCATAGCCCTGACCTACCAGATTTTCCTTATACTCTAGCCCATGTCTTTCAAAGAAGCTTATAATCTTGTTGCTTAACGCAGCAGCATCCATGTGTTCTGCCACTTCAAATTCAAGAAAGCTCTCATGAACCACACCACTGTAGTAGTATCTGAGGACAAAGGATATTTGCTCTTTTTTCTGAACATCTTTAGTTTCATCTACAATCACTGAAAACTGCTTGCTCTTTTTGACCTCTTGAATGATTTCCTCTTTAACCATTCCTGCCAAGCATTCAAGTATTTCATTCTGGATCGTTTTACTTGTGTACTTGGCATTTTTAGCTTGTTGTTCAAGCCTTTTTTTATTATGGGATTATGCTTACCCAGCAAGTCTAGCATAGATAGAAAAACTCCCCTTTTTTCAGAGTCTGGAGACTCCCTGTGACCACGCTGGGCTATGTTTTCTGTCGCAGTTAGAACAAGAACCTCAGCTAATGTTTTAATGTAGTACTGATTTTCAGTCACTTGTATTCAGAGGTGTCAAGTAACGAAGTATAAATACTTCGTTACTTTACTTAAGTACAAATTTTAGTTATCTATACTTTAGTAAAGTAATTATTTTTCAGCCTACTTTATACTTCTACTTCTTACATTTTCACGCAATTACTGGTACTTTCTACTCCTTACTTTTTAAAAATAGCCTCGTTACTTTTCTTTCATTTTGCCGTTTTTTTTTTTGTAGAATATAGATATTCACGCAGGACTTTCCAAACATAAATATCCGCATCAGCAGCCGTCGTCACTCACCAGTGTTGCCAGATTGGGCGGTTCACCGCGATTTTCCTTCTGACTTTTGCGGGTAAAGAGTGCTTTGGGTGGGTGGGACTCTATCTGGCAACACCGGTCACACCGGTGTTTACGCGTGTGTCTTTACATCCGGGGCAGCGTCGGCAGCGCCGGGACCCTCCATCAATGTAGAGGCGTCTGCGGCACCGGGACCCTCCATCAGTAGTTGGGGCGTCTTCTATAGCAACTTCATCCGGCGAAGCCATGCTGTCCGTGACGCTGACTTGCTAGGGGCTCTGCTAGCGCTAGCATTAGCGTCTCGCGAGACAACGTTACCTCTCAACGAGAGATATCGCGGGAGTTTAATATCGCGAGATCTCGTACAACAAGATCTCGTTACATGCCTAATATTGAGGTAAGCTGAAAGTTTTTGTTTTTTTTATCAGTTGATTACTGACTTCTAGTGACCTAGTAACATACTAATGTTGTATAATAAATATAAACGTGAAAGACAACAAAACCAGGAGAACCCTTGACCAATTTGTTCTGCACCGGGCAACACCAGAGGCAGATATGGTATGTAAAAAAAAAAAACTGCCATCAGTTATGTCCAGAAGTGGTTTGACTTCTCAGAGGAAAACTGGCTCTTTCACCTTCAGCCCCTCTCTCTGGCATCTGGAAAAATATCCTTTGAGGAAGTGGAGAAGATCACTGAAAGTCTTCACCTGGTTGGCAGGTAAAAATTCAATAATTTCCAGTGTAGTGGTGAACCATGTTTAATTATTGATAGTTATAAACAAAAGTGTACAATTGACACGTACAAATAAATACATAATTGTGAATTTACTTTACACTATGCAAACATACAACCTTGTCCATCTTTAAAAAAACACAGTTCATATAGGTAAATTAATAAATACATTTCAAAATGTAGTTTAAATACAATGCTAAATTATAAATATAAACAATACACGTTTTTCCATTTATTTATCACTACATAACCTAGGCTATGTATCACTAATGAACTTTAACACCTTTTGGCAGGCTGAACATGTCTATGGATGAGCTGTATGAGGAATGTGTGACTGCAAACAGCCTGATAGACCACCTCACCACCTCACCTCAGGAGAAAGAAAGGTGGCAGTCCCAGGGAACAGCAGAGAAGTGGATGCAAGTTCTTCAGGCAGCTGACCTCTCCAACATCCAGCTGTTGTATCCTTTGTCCTCAGCATCCCATCTTCCACTGGGTTTGTGGAAAGGATTTTCTCTTTCATGAAAAGTAAGTGGACTGATGTGCGAAACAAATGTTCTACTGAACTAATTAGAAGTGAGCTCATTGTCAGTCTAAATTATGAAATGTCTTGCTCAGAGTTTTACTCTTTGGCACTGAAAAACAGAGCACTCCTTGCTGCAGCTCGATCTCAGCAGAAAAACAAATGGAAAAAATAGGTTGACTCCATAATGTAACGTTCCACTGTTTAGTTTACAAGTTTTTTATTTTTACTACAAGTGGAAAGCCATGGCCTTTGAGGCACAATGTGTTTATGTTTACAGATTTACTACAAACTTTATTTGCACGTTGCACTAAATGCACTATTACAGAATGTTCGTATTGATTTTTTGTTATTTAATACTGTTTTAAGTTATTAAGCAGGACAGAGGTCTGTTTAAGAAAGATACATAATTCTGTTTTAAGTTATTAAGCAGGACAGAGGTCTGTTTAAGAAAGATACATAATTCTGTTTTAAGTTATTAAGCAGGACAGAGGTCTGTTTAAGAAAGATACATAATTCTGTTTTAAGTTATTAAGCAGGACAGAGGTCTGTTTAAGAAAGATACATAATTTTCAAAAGATATGTTTGTTTCTGGCAATTCTATTTGCACTAAAAATAAATGGTTAATTGTGTAATAATTTGTTTATACATATTTTTATAATTCAAAAACACGTATCCAAATGAATTCAGGTTGATTTCAAAGTGAGGAGGGGCAGGCAGGGTGTTTGTGTGTGTGTGTGTGTGTGTGTGGGGGGGGGGTTAAATGGGGTGACCAGCCCTGCCGAGAGGTGTCCCTTATTTATTTATCAAGGAGTTGGCAACCCTATTTTCAATGGGCATATATGCAGTTAAGACAGGTAGCTTAGTGCACCCCTAGTTTTTCAACATTAACAATATAATATAATCTAGTCTAAAAAAATGATTTTTGTGGGGGAGGTGGGGTTGTATACAATAGTATGTGTGGTGCAGCCTAAGCATTTGTCTTTGTTGTTGCTTTTTCTTACGCTACTTTTACTTTTATACTTTTAAGTAGTTTTGAAACCAGTACTTTTTTACTTTTACTTGAGTAAAAAGCTAGAGTTGATACTTCTACTTCTACAGAAGTAATTTTAAATCCCAATATCTATACTTCTACTTGAGTAATGAATGTGAATACTTTTGACACCACTGCTTGTATTTTATTGTGTCCGTCAATAATTTCCAGCATTGAAGTATTTTTTTAAATCCTCTTTTTGTTCTCAGTCCATGCAAACATTGCATTCAGATGGTTTTCAGATCGAGCATGACAAAGAAATCCAATGTCTGTCATGGTAGCCTTTTTCCAATTGCTGTAACCATCAAATGAGCTAAAAACTGTTGTTGGTGTGTCAGGGAGTGAGAAATGTCGACAAGCGAAACAGTAAGCCGAGTCTTTCATATCAGAGTATTCCAACCAAGGGTGTGATTCGTACCATTCATTTCTGAAGCTCCTTCTGGCTCCCCCTTGGAAGGTTCTTGGAAAGGTCTCATGCCTTGGCTGAGCTGGGCCCTCACTCCACGACTTGGATATGTCTAGATAAGGTGAATATATAAATTCTGATCACAGCTCTATTTATAAAATGTAACAAATAGTAAAAACACAATTTGTAACAGTCATTTATCAGCTAACCATCAAGCTTTGTTAAAGCATACAGCATTAAAAACAGTATTTTGGTTAATTTTTTTCAACTTTATTTAAGCCAAAATACATTTTAGACAAAGAACTGTAATTTTCTAAACAGGTCATCTTATTCAATTTTCTGTTATTATTATAAAGCAAAGTTATGAAGATTAATCTAAAATATTTATTTGAAGCAACCAAAGACATATCTGTTTAAATGTACTGATTGGAATAAATTAGAAATATATTTTATTGTATCAAACACCTATGATGAGTACAATTAATGGACTAAGTTTTCCCTCGCCCGGACGCGGGTCACCGGGGCCCCACTCTGGAGCCAGGCCCGGAGGTGGGGCACGCTGGCGAGCGCCTGGTGGCCGGGCTTTTACCCATGGAGCCCGGCCGGGCACAGCCCGAAGAGGAGACGTGGGTCCCCCTTCCCATGGGCTCACCACCTGTGGGAGGGGCCAAAGGGGTCGGGTGCAATGTGAGATGGGTGGTGGCCGAGGGCGGGGACCCTGGCGGTCTGATCCTCGGCTACAGAAGCTGGCCATTGGGACATGGAATGTCACCTCTCTGGTGGGGAAGGAGCCTGAGCTAGTGTGTGAGGTTGAGAGTTTCCGACTAGAAATAGTCGGACTCACCTCAACGCATGGCTCTGGCTCTGGAACCAGTTTCCTTGAGAGGGGTTGGACACTCTTCCACTCTGGAGTTGCCCCTGGTGAGAGGCGCCGAGCAGGAGTGGGCATACTGGTTGCCCCCCATCTTGGTGCCTGTACGTTGGGGTTCACCCCGGTGAACGAGAGGGTAGCCTCCCTTCGCCTACGTGTGGGGGGACGGGCTCTGACTGTTGTTTGTGCCTATGCACCAAACGGCAGCTCAGACTACCCACCCTTTTTGGAGTCCTTGGAGGGGGTATTGGAGAGTGCGCCTCCTGGGGACTCCCTTGTTCTACTGGGGGACTTCAACGCTCACGTGGGCAATGACAGTGAGACCTGGAGGGGTGTGGTTGGGAGGAACGGCCCCCCTGATCTGAACCAGAGTGGTGTTCTGTTATTGGACTTCTGTGCTCGTCATGGATTGTCCATAACGAACACCATGTTTAAGCATAAGGGTGTCCATATGTGCTCTTGGCACCAGGACACCCTAGGTCGCAGTTCGATGATCGACTTTGTTGTCGTCTCATCTGATCTGCGGCCGCATGTCTTGGACACTCGGGTGAGGAGAGGGGCGGAGCTGTCAACTGACCACTACCTGGTGGTGAGTTGGCTCCGATGGTGGGGGAGGATGCCGGTCAGACCTGGCAGACCCAAACGTATTGTGAGGGTCTGCTGGGAACGTCTGGCAGAGTCTCCCGTAAGACGGAGCTTTAACTCCCACCTCCGGGAGAGCTTTGAACACGTTCCAAGGGAGGCGGGGGACATGGAGTCCGAGTGGGCCGTGTTCCGCGCCTCTATTGTCGAGGCAGCTTATCGGAGCTGTGGCCGCAAGGTTGTTGGTGCCTGTCGTGGTGGCAACCCTCGAACCCGGTGGTGGACACCGGCAGTGAGGGATGCTGTCAGGCTGAAGAAGGAGTCCTATTGGGCCTTTTTGGCTTGTGGGACCCCGGAAGCAGCTGATAGGTACCGGCAGTCCAAGCGGCATGCGGCTCGGGTGGTTGCTGAGGCAAAAACTCGGGCGTGGGAGGAGTTCGGAGAGGCCATGGAGAATGACTTCCGTACGGCTTCGAGGCGATTCTGGTCCACCATCCGGCGTCTCAGGGGGGGAAAGAGGTACGAGACCAACACCATTTATGGTGGAGGTGGCGTGCTACTGACCTCAACTCGGGATGTTGTGAGTCGGTGGGCGGAATACTTCGAAGACCTCCTCAATCCTACTGGCACGTCTTCCACTGAGGAAGCAGAGCCTGGGGACTTTGGGTCGGGTTCTCCGATCTCTGGTGCTGAGGTCGCCGAGGTGGTTAAAAAGCTCCGCGGTGGCAAGGCTCCGGGGGTGGATGAGATTCGCCCGGAGTTCCTTAGGGCTCTGGATGTTGTAGGGTTGTGTTGGCTTACGCGACTCTGCAATATCGCGTGGACATCGGGGGCAGTTCCCTTGGATTGGCAGACTGGGGTGGTGGTTCCCCTATTCAAAAAGGGGGACCGTAGGGTGTGTTCCAACTATAGGGGGATCACACTCTTAAGCCTCCCTGGTAAGGTCTATTCAGGGGTTCTGGAGAGGAGGGTCCGTCGGATAGTCGAACCTCGGATTCAGGAGGAGCAGTGTGGTTTTCGTCCTGGTCGTGGAACACTGGACCAGCTCTACACCCTCAGCAGGGTCCTGGAGGGTGCGTGGGAGTTTGCCCAACCAGTTTACATGTGCTTTGTGGACTTGGAGAAGGCATTCGACCGCGTCCCTCGGGGGGTTCTGTGGGGGGTACTCCGGGAGTATGGGGTACCAGGCCCTTTGATAAGGGCTGTTAGGTCCCTGTACGACCGGTGTCAGAGCTTGGTCCGCATTGCCGGCAGTAAGTCAGGCTCGTTTCCGGTGAGAGTTGGACTCCGCCAAGGTTGCCCTTTGTCACCGATTCTGTTCATAACTTTTATGGACAGAATTTCTAGGCGCAGCCAAGGTGTTGAGAGGATCCGTTTTGGTGACCTTAGAATCGCTTCTCTGTTTTTTGCAGATGATGTGGTCCTACTGGCTTCATCAGTTCGTGATTTACAACTTTCACTGGAGCGGTTTGCAGCCGAGTGTGATGCGGCCGGGATGAGGATCAGTTCCTCCAAATCCGAGGCCATGGTCTTGAGCCGGAAAAGGGTAGCATGCCCTCTCCGGGTCGGGGAGGAGGTCCTGCCCCAAGTGGAGGAGTTTAAGTATCTCGGGATCTTGTTCACGAATGAGGGAAAACTGGAGCGTGAGATCGATAGGCGGATAGGTGCAGCGTCCGCAGTGAAGCGGGCGCTGTACCGGTCTGTCGTGGTGAAGAGAGAGCTGAGTCAAAAGGCAAAGCTCTCAATTTCAGAGTCAGAGAGTCAGAGTCAGAGAGAATTTATTGTCATTTGCACCGCATGTAGTACATGTGTTGAAAACGAGATTATGTACACAGGGTCCCAGTTACATCCAACAACAAATGCAAGAGAAAAACAATAATAACATCTAGGATTAACTAAGAGAGACATCAGCTAGTAATACACTAAGCCCTAATGTAGTAGAAAAACATCATTATAAACAGCAGCACGAACATGAGTCATTATGAGCAGATGGTCACAGATGAACGCAGCAACAAGAAACAGATCAGTATCAACATGATGTGACATTTTGCAGTGTTTATTCTTATTATTTATTTATTCATGAGTCTGACAGCCTCAGGGTAGAAGCTGTTCCTCAGTCTAGTGGTTCTACATTTGATGCTCCTCAACCTCCGTCCCGAGGGGAGTGGTGCAAAGAGTGAGTGTGCTGGGTGAGTGAGGTCTTTCATGATGCAGGTGGCTCTTTTTCTGCATCTGGAGGTGTAAATGTCTGTGATGGTGGGGAGACTGACTCCCACAGACTTCTGTGCAGCCTTCACCACTCTCTGTAGAGCTTTCCTCTCTGCAACTGTGCAGCCTCCATGCCACACGTTGATGCTGGAGCACAGGACGCTCTCCACTGCACACCTGTAGAACGAGGTGAGGACTGAGCTTCTCAGACCAGCTCGTCCCCAAAAATACACTACACGCGGTCCGTGTCCGCTCCGCTCCGCAGGTCGCAGCTGAGCGAGTCCAAAGTCCACTGCCTCCGCTCAGCTCAGGTCCGCATGGATGCGCCGCTCCAAGACGCATGCGCGGGAATTGTGAGATTGCGCGATAAATCAAGTGATAAATAATGAATTCAGAACAAAACAATTCATTCGGTGGAAGAAGGAGAACAACAGTAAAGGCTGCCTTGATCTTCTCTCGTAAATAAGCGACAGGACATGGTTTGAGCAACAGGAAGTGATGTTTACATTTCAGAATAAAATACTTTTTTATTTATTTATTTCTTGTATTGCGTTATTAGGTGTAGTCATAGTCATAAATATAATAGTTTAGTCATAGAATAGTCATAAATGATAGTTTGACAGCATTTTTGTACAAATAAATCCGTATAGAGCTAGGATTAGTCCGCCCGTGGTGATTTTATTTTGTAAATACGGAAGTTGTGCTCGTTCCTTTTCCTGTTGGTGCGACGTAATCTTCAAAAGTTGACTCCGGCACAGCTCCGGCGTCCGGCAGAAATAGAAAAATTTCTAATTTTGACGGACTGCCGTCCGCTCGCCGCAGCTCACCGCCGCCGTGCGGAGCCAGTGTAAATTCTGTCATTGATTATAATGGGTGCGTATTTGCTGCGGAGGTCGGACCGGAGCGGGGCGGAGCTGGAACGCGTGTAGTGTATTTTTGGCGTTAGCCGACTGAGGAAGTAGAGTCTTTGATGTCCTTTCTTGATCAGGCTGGTGGTGTTATTGCTCCAGCTGAGGTTATCATTCAAGTGTACACCCAGGTACTTGTAGCTGGAGACCACCTCCACCGCAGATCCACCTATATACAGTGGGGTGTGGGTGTGTTTGTTCCTTCTGAAGTCCACAATCATCTCCTTCGTCTTCTTCACATTCATGTGAAGGTTGTTCTCTTTGCACCAGCTCTCCAGATGTTCCACCTCCTGTCTGTAGCTGGATTCATCATTATCTGTGATGCATCCCACCACAGCTGTATCATCTGCAAACTTAACAATATGACAGCCTGGATGTGTGGCTGTACAATCATATGTGAGCAGAGTGAACAGAAGAGGGCTCAGCACACATCCTTGAGGAGAGCCAGTGCTGAGGGTGATGGTGGAGGAGGAGAAGTTGTGGATCTTCACGGACTGTGGTCTGTTTGTTAAGAAGTCTAGTACCCAGTTACAGATGGAGGGGCTTAGTCCAAGTGTGGATAGTTTGTCTATCAGAGTTTGGGGGATCATGGTGTTGAAGGCAGATGTGAAGTCCACAAAGAGCAGACGCACGTATGAGTCCTTCTGATCCAGGTGGGTGAGAGCAGTGTGGACCACAGAGGAGATGGCGTCCTCTGTTGATCGGTTCTCGCGGTATGCATATTGATGAGGATCCTCGTTGATGTTGACGGTTGTCTTGATGTGGGACATGACCAGTTTCTCAAAACATTTAGCGACTATCGGGGTGAGAGCCACCGGTCTAATTTACCGATCGATCTACGTTCCCACCCTCATCTATGGTCATGAGCTTTGGGTTATGACCGAAAGAACAAGATCTCGGATACAAGCGGCTGAAATGAGTTTTCTCCGCAGGGTGGCTGGACTCTCCCTTAGAGATAGGGTGAGAAGCTCAGTCATCCGGGAGGGACTCGGAGTAGAGCCGCTGCTTCTCCACATCGAGAGGAGCCAGTTGAGGTGGCTCGGGCATCTGGTTAGGATGCCTCCTGGACGCCTCCCTGGTGAGGTGTTCCGGGCATGTCCCACCGGGAGGAGACCCAGAGGAAGACCCAGGACGCGCTGGAGGGACTATGTTTCTCGGCTGGCCTGGGAACGCCTTGGGATTCCCCCGGAGGAGCTGCTCCAAGTGGCTGGGGAGAGGGAAGTCTGGGCCTCCCTACTTAGGCTGCTACCCCCGCGACCCGACCCCGGATAAGCGGAAGAAGATGGATGGATGGATGGATGTATCAAACAGGGGAAATTCAAAATATAACAAAAATTACTTAGAATCAGATGTAACTCAGAACGAAGTTAGTGATATTTACATACCCTGTGGACCAACTCGACCGAATGTGTCAGGTTCTCTCCTTTCACTTCATGAGCCCTGGATGTTGTCCAGCAATTCTCTTTCTTCCTGTTCTTCATGGTGATCCTCTCCCTCATCCATCTCCTCGCCGCTGTGCAGCTGTGCCACTGCCACTACATCCTGCTCACCTGGGCTT
The DNA here is from genome assembly GCA_038048925.1 of Garcialebias charrua. Taxonomy (NCBI): domain Eukaryota; kingdom Metazoa; phylum Chordata; class Actinopteri; order Cyprinodontiformes; family Rivulidae; genus Garcialebias; species Garcialebias charrua. Next base: position 14,584 of record JBBPBX010048247.1, on the reverse strand, counting down.
TGCTCTCCATCACATTTCTGTTGATTCTCCCCCTCTTCTTTATCCTCATCTCCGTGAACCTTACACAGCTGGTTAGTCTCTGTGTCTCTCGTCTTTGCCTTTGGTAAGAAGAAGCTAGCGATGCTACCTTTCCTCTTCATATCTGTAAGATTTGAAGTTATTTTGCAATGTTGTCCTCTCAAACATTTAATGGATATCAGTTTACACAAACCACGAGACGACCAAACATCGGACTTTCTCTGCATGTTGCAATATATTTAGGATCTTTTTTTATTGTCTAATAATAATAATAATAATAATAATAATAATAATAATAATAAACTATTTGTATAGCACCTTCCTACAATGCCTTGCATTGACTAAGGTGCTTAACAGGATAGAAAATGTAAAAACAATCAGTTACAATAAACAGGTACAATAAATAAAAATGGTACAATAAATCAGTGAAAATAAAAACAGCAGCAATAAAAGGAGGCAGTGGAAATAAAAATGCTACATACTAAAATACCTAAAGTAATAAGAGTTACAGAGTGAAAGCTTTTTTGAACAAGTAAGTGGGTCTTCAGTCTGGTTTTGAACAGAGTCAGATCAGAGGTGGCACGCAGCTCAATGGGGACTGTTCCAGGCTTTTGGGCCGGCAACAGAAAAGGACCGGTCTCCCCATTGTTTGTACCTCGAGCGAAGGGTTAAGTTGGAGTCAAGCTCCACTCCAAGATTTCTGACCACCTGGTTGAAGTGGGGGAGCGGTAAACCAAAACTGGGACTGGGAAGGACTGCTGAGAGGTCCATCATTCACCACCAGGAGAACAGGTTTTTTTGCATCCAGGGTCAAAAGAATGTCATTCTGTACTTTGAGCAGTGCTGATTCTGTGTGGCTGCCCCCCGCTCTGGAACTCCCTCCCTGACTATCTGAGAGCTCCACAATCACTGGTTGACTTTAAACAAGGCTTAAAGAACTTTCTTTTTAAGCAAGCCTACTCTGCCTCCACATGATTTTATCTCTGATCTTATTTGATATTATCATTGTTTTTAATTGATTTTATTATTGATTTTTGTTATTTTATCTTTGATTTTACTTGATTTTATCACTTGTTTTTATTTGATCATTGATTTTAGTTGCACTTTGTAGCACTTTGAGATTTTTTTTAAATGAAAAGTGTGTTACTAATTAAATTCATTATTAAATGCATTATAGGATCTGAAGCCAGACTGAAAGTTTTCAAACAGGTTGTTGTTTTCCAGAAAAGATTGAAGTTGAATAAAACAATCTTTTCCAGGACCTTTGATAAAAATTATAAATGGGAAATTGGCCTGAAATTAGAGAGAGCTATAGAATCTAAGAAGAAGAAAAAAAACCAGGGCTGATTTAGAGTGCAACACCGCATGAATTTTTCAAAAACAATTTGGAACAAAAAGTTGGCATATGTCTATTGACATAAAATTTTCACATATCTTTGCTGGACCTACTCTGAGCAATACTGCAGCTGTGACTGGAAATAGTAGTAAAGCCAGACGGTGTCACGATACGGTTCCGGTGGAGGACGCAGACCCAGAATGCAGGCGAACAGGACTCAGAGACACAGATGTAAAATAATAATCACTTTAATAAACAAAACAAAAAGACTGAACGGTGCAGTCACTTACAAAACGAGAAAAAACGAGTAGTGGCTCCACCAGACATCAGGGAGGTATGGATAGGATTTGATTTATGACCCGGCGAGGAACACATGAAATAAGAGGGCTTATATACTATGAGGGAGTGAGTAATCAGAGCTGCTTGGCAGGTGGTTGATGACAGGTGGTTGATGACAACAGGTGAAGGTGATTAACTATGAGACAGGAATTGAGGAGTGAGCAAAAAACAGAAAAAACATGACAGGCGCAGAGCCTGACAGGCGCAGAGCATGACAGAACCCCCCCCTCAAGGGTGGCACCCGACACCCCCAAGAAGGATCCCCCAAAAGAACAAGGGCGGGCGGAGGGAGGCAACAGGCAGGACGGCGGGCCAACATCAGCCAGATCCGGGGGACGCCCAGGAGGACGCCCATCACCACCAGCCAGATCCGGGGGACGCCCAGGAGGACGTCCATCACCATCAGCCAGATCCGGGGGCTGACCAGGAGGCCGCCCATCGCCATCAGCTTGTTCAGGAGGACGTCCAGGAGGTCGTCCATCGAGCGGCGATGCGTTAGGCGGGCGACCGGAGTAACGCCCAGCAACGGCCGGAACACCTTCGTCGGCCGGAACACCTTCGTCGGCCGGAACACCTTCGTCGGCCGGAACACCTTCGTCGGCCGGAACACCTTCGTCGGCCGGAACACCTTCGTCGGCCGGAACACCATCGTCGGCCGGAACACCATCGTCGGCCGGAACACCATCGTCGGCCGGAACACCATCGTCGGCCGGAACATCATCATCGGCCGGAACACCATCAACGTCCGTCGGAACATCAACGTCGGCCGGAAACCCATCATCGGCCGGAACACCGCCATAGTCGGTCGGAACCAAGACCGCGACAGCAGGGACTTGGTCGGCCGGTCCCGAGTCGTTGATGGCAGAACCACGATCGTCGTTGACCACCGAGACGACCCCAGGCGTAGGGAAGTCAAGCGGCGAGACGTCGTCTGCGTTGTCGGGACCCCCGTCATCGAGATCCTTATCGTGGGGACCCTCGTGGACGTTCGAACGACGAGACGTCCGCTTCGTTGAGACCCTCATCATCAGGACCCCCGTCGTCAGGACCCCTGTCATCGGGACCCTCGTCGTCGGGACCCTCTTTGTGAGAACCCTTGTCGAACGGCGAGACGTCTTTAGGACCCTCGTCGTCAGGATCCTCGAGACCCCCATCTTTGTGAGGACCCTCGTCGAGCGGCGAGACGTCTTCAGGACCCTCGTCGTCAGGATCCTCGAGACCCTCGTCTTTGTGAGGACCCTCGTCGAGCGGCGAGACGTCTTCAGGACCCTCGTCGTCAGGATCCTCGAGACCCCCGTCTTTGTGAGGACCCTCGTCGAGCGGCGAGACGTCTTCAGGACTCTCGTCGTCAGGATCCTCGAGACCCTCGTCTTTGTGAGGACCCTCGTCGAGCGGCGAGACGTCTTCAGGACCCTCGTCGTCAGGATCCTTGAGACCCTCGTCGTGGGGACCCTCTGAAACGTCGTGGGATACCTCGTTGTGGGGACCCTCTGAGACGTCGTGAGGACCCTCTGCTGAGACGAAGACCCCTGGTGAAGTGAGGCCTCCAGATGGATGAGTGAGGACCTCAGGACCCAGGACCACCTCTCGACCAGTATCTGTGGAGACAAAGAGAAACACTGCATCCGATGGACTGGGTGAAAGACCCAGCCTTGGTGCAGGAGCCAGTTTCGATGCAGGAACCAGTCTGGGTGCTGGGACCGGGACCAGTCTGGGTGCTGGGACCGGGACCAGTCTGGGTGCTGGGACCGGGACCAGTCTGGGTGCTGGGACCGGGACCAGTCTGGGTGCTGGGACCGGGACCAGTCTGGGTGCTGGGACCGGGACCAGTCTGGGTGCTGGGACCGGGACCAGTCTGGGTGCTGGGACCGGAACCAGTCTGGGTGCTGGGACCAGTCTAGGTGTTGGCACCGGAAGGACCAGTCTAGGTGGTGCAGGCATGGAAACCAGTCCAGGAGGTGCTGCTGGACCTGAGCTGGGAGGTGCATCAGGGTGAGAAGCTGCTACTGGGCTCAGATATTCAGCTGTGGGTGGATGGGTGGGAGCTGCAGCTGTCTGTGAGTTCTGACGTTCAGCAGCTGTGGGACGTTCAGCTGCAGACGAGTTGTGATCAGCAGGAGGTGAGTTAGGAGGTGGACCAGGCTGAACGCGAGCGAGCAGTGAGCGTAACACACAGCTCTCCTCCCAAGCCTGCTCGAACAGTTGCCACGCCCCCAGCGAGTCGTCTTTGTTATCAGCTCCAGTATATGAGGAAATGATTCCTTCGGCGGCGATTAATCTCTCCCACAAAACACTGGAGCTGCAGACTTCCAGGCTCCCAGCAACAGGAGCGTATGGGCGAGCAACCTCCTCCTTCTGCCCCAGTCTCGCCTCAGTCCTGTCAGAACCGCTGTCAGTGCATGGGCTGACACATGCCCCCCCCCAAGAAAATTTCCCCGGCTTTTCTGACAGCCGGCGTGGAGAGTTTGACGGTGGGCGGGGCTGGAACCCGGAAATGTCCGCACGTTCTGTCCAGCGGTGACGTGGACTGTGAGCCGATACCGGGTCCATCCAAAACCCATTTGGGTCGTCCTCCTCCTCGTCCGAGTCGGACCACATCGACCCGAGTGTTGGAACGGAGGGGGGAGACAGCCAAAAAGCTGCGCGGCCGCCTCCGTGCTTCCACCGCTCTTCCTCCTCGACCAGAAGCGGGGATGAGAGAACCTCCGTCTCCGAGCTGTGGTTCCCCCAGCCGTTCTCCGCACAAACCCCGTACATGTGGATCATGGTCAGCCCGTCCAGTCCTGGGGCCGCGTCCGTCAGATGCTGAGCCGGTTTGCTGTTTCGCCTGAGGGTCCTGCGATTACGTGATGGCCGGGTCATACTGTCACGATACGGTTCCGGTGGAGGACGCAGACCCAGAATGCAGGCGAACAGGACTCAGAGACACAGATGTAAAATAATAATCACTTTAATAAACAAAACAAAAAGACTGAACGGTGCAGTCACTTACAAAACGAGAAAAAACGAGTAGTGGCTCCACCAGACATCAGGGAGGTATGGATAGGATTTGATTTATGACCCGGCGAGGAACACATGAAATAAGAGGGCTTATATACTATGAGGGAGTGAGTAATCAGAGCTGCTTGGCAGGTGGTTGATGACAGGTGGTTGATGACAACAGGTGAAGGTGATTAACTATGAGACAGGAATTGAGGAGTGAGCAAAAAACAGAAAAAACATGACAGGCGCAGAGCCTGACAGGCGCAGAGCATGACAGACGGTACTCGACTTTGACTTGGCTTCTTTACGGGAGACATTACAACCACTCTCCCCCTGCACTGCCTACTACTACTGCAGTTACTTTTCTAAAAGTGACATATTTAATACTGTTTTACCTGGTTCCTCTCGTGAAACAGAATTTTCACGAGTCTTCAGTCTTCTTTTCATTTCTCAATTCCCGCCGCGCGCCGCCACTCAGTCAGAAAGTTGTAAACAATGCTTCTTCTTCTTCTTCATGGGGTTTAATGGAGGTTGGTGCATTACCGCCACCAACTGGTAAGGACCGTGGATCACGTCACTACCGGTACATTGTGCTGCATTCAATGTTGTCGGAAAAAAGAGTTTTGCGCTCGTAATGTCCAGATGGGGTGGAAAATAGGGTGGCAAGGCTCTCTGTTGGGGTGGCAACTGCCACCCCATGCCACCCCAGTAGATCCGCCCCTGATTTTAACGTTCCTTTTTTCACACGTATTAACCCTGGAGTCCAAACACACTGAGTAAAATTTGCCTATAAATGTCCAATTTCAGATTTTTTGTTGAAACAGGCAATCTGCTTACCTCTTATTGTTGTGTAGACCGGTCACTGATCAGTGTTCTGGACTCGCGCTTGTCCCTTCCTGTCTGCGTGCAACCATCTCGGTAGGACCTCCAAATTGTTGGCGTTGTTTTTCTATTCGTCCCAAGTTCGTTGTCTGGTTTCACTTTGGATCAGAAAAGGAGAAACTCTGAAAACACGACAAACGTGCCCTTAATGTTCCAAAACCATTTTTAATTAATTGTAAATTTAAAAAAGTCACAGAATACATTTGTTTTATCTTATAAAGCCATTATATATGATCACAAATAAGTAGACAGAGAGAGAAAAAGAGAGAGAGAGAGAAAGAGAGAAAAAGAGAGAGAAAGAAAGAGAGAAAACACATTGAAATGCGCATTTCAAGGGAGACACCACATACAACCTGATTAGTTGTTCTTCCCAGTGGGCTTGCTCTGCGTTGTCTGCCAGTGGAGGAGGGAAGCTTATGTTTTACACTCTTCTAGGGTGTTTCCTGCTCTCAACCAATGAGAAAAGTTCTGCTTTGTTCTCTTGTAGGGTGTTACCTGCTCTCAACCAATAAGAAGAGTTCTGCTTTATTCTCTTGTCCTCCCCAACTGCCAGAAAGCTTATGTTCTGATCTACCCAGGCCTCAGGGGAAGGGCACTGACACATATACAATAATGCTGAGTATTTATAAACATACACACACTATTAGACCATTAAGTGACCAATTAGTGTAACTGGACATTAAATTACATTAAAGATCATACCCTACACACATAGATTTAAAGCTGTTCTGATACTTTCTGAGCATACATGCAGAACAAAGGAGAGTAGCTTTCAGTTGACTTCTCCCCAGCCATATATTCTACAAGGTCGTAAAACTGACAGACAGAGAGGCACCAGGTCTCCCACCATGCCCTAAGCCTGTAGGACAGACCCAAACTGCATCATTTGAAAACCCCATCAAGAGGAATAAAAAACACGAAGACAAAATACATTTTATTTCACAACACTATCTATCTATCTATCTATCTATCTATCTATCTATCTATCTATCTATCTATCCTATCCTATCCATCATCCATCCATCCATCCATCCATCCATCCATCCATCCATCCATCCATCCATCCATCCATCCATCCATCCATCCATCCATCCATCCATCCATCCATCCATCCATCTATCTATCTATCTATCTATCTCTCTATCCATCTATCCATCTATCCATCTATCCATCTATCCATCTATCCATCTATCTATCTATCTATCTATCTATCCATCTATCTATCTATCTATTCATCCATCCATCCATCCATCCATCCATCCATCTATCAATATTAATAGGTTACTACTATACTATAAAGTAAAATGTGTGAATAAAGTTTGATCAAAGAACGTGACATCATAATACCACTATTTTTTATTTAATCTATGGTCTACATTATTATTTTTAGGTGATGTGAAATAAACAAAAAATACGACGTTTGTTTGCACGTAAAGATGTAAGAAAATATGAATGGATACTTACTGTAAGATAGTTTTTTTTAACTCGACAGAGACAACGGATCGATGTGAAATCCCTCTTGTGTAACAGGAGCAGGCTGTCGACAGCTAACTATACTGTATATTCCTCCAACACGAAAACAAAATCGTGAATTTGTTTTCTGTTGTTGTAGCTGCTGTTGTTGTTTTGAATCAAAGCTAACTAGCTAGCGGAAGTGGGCAAGACGGTGGCGCAAGGGGCGTGCGGATATGCTGGTATTGTCGTGACGGTGGCGCGCCATTGGCTAAAGCATCCATTGTGAGAATGGAGAGGGGCGAAGCCCATTGGAGGAGAGAGGTGGACTAACGTGAGCTGGGTAGCACGAGGCCATGAAGCAGACAGTGATGTGAACGTTGTTCCGCTAGAAACATCCCATAGCCTCTATCTTTTTGTCACTCCGTACTTTGGTTGACCTCATATCATCACATGATCACTTGTGTCCATGAAAACAAAGCTCATCATTTCAAACTTATGGATACGATGGAATCTCACAGATCTCTACCAGTGTCTTTTACAGGAGTGTATTTTTCCATCAGTGTTTTTGGAAATGCTAATACAGGGATGCACTGGAGGAGCTCTTGGGATGTTAAAAAAATCAATACACATTTGGTTTTATCCACATTCCAATAAGAGTTGCAGGTGCTTAATTCCATTGAGTCATGTCCATTCTCTTTTCTTCAATATTTTAAGTACTGCCTCCCCTCCCATTTGAACAGCCTTAACACAAAAAACTTTCTCACACATTACCACTCAACACAAAGTTTTTAACACTGGACTCTGTGTCATCAAACGGGTTATTCACTAAACTCTCGGTCATGTGCTCATTCAGTTTGCACTACTTCTCATATTTGCACTAATGTTTGTATTACATTACTGCCTATAGTCATACTACTGTTTACATTCACTGTTTACATTTATTAATACGGTTTACATTTATTACTACTGCTTTACATTTATTACTACTGTTTACATTTACACTACTTTTATCTACACTACTGCTGATACATATACAGCATTCTCTGACTAGCCTTATCTAAGGATGCCAAATGTGCCTTATGTGCCTCACTGCATATGCCACTTTGCCTATATACCAACATCAAATACCTCATACATATACTGTGTACATTAACTTATATGCTGCTGTGCCACTCTTTGCAAATGTCAATGCTAGAACCTTCAGTTTATTTTATAGATATACTTTTTATACTACTATGCAAAAACTCAGGACAGTATTACACTTTTATTATTTCATTTTATGCTTATGTTCATTGGGTGTTTGGTGTTTTAGGGGTGTTTGGTGTTTCAGTGTTGGTGTAAATTTTCATACTTTTATACTATTATGAAAAAACTCAGGACAGTGTTACACTTTTACTATTTTATGCTTATGTTTATTAAATGTTTTAGTGTTTAGTGTTTAGATGGTTACTGTTGCACCGAGGGACTGAGAGAAACGCAATTTTGGTCCTGTGAATGTCTTGTACATATTGCAGTTCTGACAATAAAGTTGACTTTGACTTTGAACATTTAAGAGCTCTGCATATCGTAATACTTTGTCTGTGACAGAGATTTCATTAGTGGTTTGAAAATAATATTGGCAATAGAGGCATTATCATCTGATCTAGCATGGCAATGCATGTCCACCCATGTCAACTTTGTGTTGTAGTAAAGCAGCAAGAAACTACAAATGTAGAGAAAGACATTACAAAACCTGACACTTGTTGAGTCTACCAATCGTTATAAAAAAGATTTTGCTCTGTTTCTCAAGAGCTATAATTTTAATGTGGCATACGTGATACTGTTAGGACCAGAATCTTGGATACAAGGAAACATCTTCAAAGTTGTTTCACAGTTTTTAAAGACTGCTTCACTTCTGTCACATTTTTATTGGGGGGTCTAGGACATTTGTAACTAGTTAGGCACACTGCCACTCAGATCACACATGGATCATTGATGCTGCTAAACATTGTATGCCTCATGGGTCAGTTGTTTACTTAGCTGAACAAGATGCAAGCTTTTTGGATAATACAGCTCAAGTGAAAAAAATGATGGCACAGGTGAAATAAAATTAGGTTGGTTCCCGGGGGACTTCCGGAAGCAAATGGAGTAGACGGTCGCACTGGAGCTCCGCTCCCACGCTAATATCTAAATCCCCGCTCAGAACTCGTTAATAGGATTATTATTTTTGACAAAATAATCTATGAGCGGGAGGATCAACACGTCGAGCCATAAAAAAGTTAGTAAAGATGCCCAAAACTCAGGATAAAAACGCCCCGGTGGCCAAAGCTAACACACGCTCAAACCAAGCTAGCGACAGCACGGCTAACGTGGAAGCTACGAGCGCCGAAGCGAGCACGGACTCAGAAGGAATACTCAAGGCTATCGGTGAATTGAAGACCGTTCTGAAGGGGGACAACGAAAAATTACAACATAACTTCGACCAACTGGGACATGAAATCAACGGTAAGCTGGACAATATTTCCACCGAGGTGCGAGGCCTAGCAGTGCGGGTTGACGAGGCGGAGACCCGCATCAACAAAGTGGAGAACTGGGCTAAAGAAGCGACCGAGGCGCTGTGCCTCTGCCTCGAACAACAGAGGAAAACGCAGCTTAAAGTGCTTGATTTAGAGTCCCGCTCCAGAAGAAGCAATTTGCGTGTCTTTGGGGTGCCAGAGGGGCAGGAGGGGGACTCGGCTACACAGTATATTGAGACACTCCTGAGAACCCAGTTGCAGCTACCAGAGGACTTTGATTTGAAAATACAACGTGCTCACCGCACTCTGACAAATAAACCCCCACCCAATTCACCACCGAGGGCTTTCATCGTCAACTTTCTGGAATTTTCTACAAAAGAAAAGATTTTAAGAGAAGTGTGGAAAAAAGGCAAACTTCAGGTGGGCGCTTCAAATATTTACTTTGACCATGATTATGCACCTGAGATAGTGAAAAAGCGCAAAGAATATATCGCTATCAAGAAAGTGCTCAAAGCAAAAGGCATCCGCTTCCAAACACCATTTACCAACATGAGGGTCCACTGGGAATCGGGAGCGCGCACATATTCCAGCGCTCGGGAAGTCTACAACGAGATGAAGAAACGTGGAATCCAGGTGGAGGAGCCGGCTGCAGCTGATGTCAACACTGGAGCAGAGGCGCGTCTCCGGGAGCTGCTGGACTGGCAGCCAGCGGGTAACAGCGGCGCAGGAGTGGCGCAGAGAGCGAGGAGCAAGCTGCAGGATTTCCAAAGGAGCTTGTCCCAGTGAAAATAAGTAAAACAACAAGTCACAACTCATCACTACTGTAAGTAGGCTCTGATTTATTACTTCGTGGGAGAGGACACTGTTTATTTTATTTTTACGTTGGACTAATAGGATGGACGTGTTTTTTCCTAAAGACGCTTTCACTGTCCTTTTTGGGCCCTCTCAGCCTGAGAGGTTTAACCCTCGACTTGCCAACGGGGTCACGAGTGAGAAGAGGGAGGCTCTTCTCACCTTGGAAGTCAGTCTGTTATTTTGTATTCTATTTGTGTTCTTTTTGTTGTTCTATTTGTGTTCCTTTTGTGTTTATTACAGTTTGTGTTCTGGGCTCAGGGGTCAAATCAGTCAAGGTAACTCTTTATATTAATGTCATATAATCTAAAAGTCGCTTCCTTGAATGTAAATGGACTGAGTAGTCCAGTGAAAAGAAAAAGGGTCTTAGCTAAGCTGAAAAAAGATGGGGTGAAAATTGCTCTTTTACAAGAGACACATATGTCTAAACAAGAACATGAAAAGTTCAAATCATTTGGTTACTCAAACACATTTTATAGCTCTTGTAGAAACAGTAGAAAGAGGGGGGTTCTCACCCTAATTTCTAACTCACTGAACTTTGAACTGATATCTGAGAAGGGTGACAAAGAGGGTAGGTTTGTTATTATAAAGGGAAGGATTGATAATGTCATTGTTACGATTGTTAATGTATATGTACCTCCAGAGAGTGACAGAACCTTCTTAAAAACGCTCTTTGACACCATTATCTCTTTTAGTGAAGGAGTTCTTATTTGTGCCGGTGACTGGAACACAATCCCTAATTTTACTCTAGATACAACAAGCAATAAAAAGCAAAAAACTAGTAGGTCAAAAGATTTAAATATTCTGATCAGGGAGATGGGAATGTTTGATGTCTGGAGGGACCTTCATATAAAGGAAAGAGAATACACTCACTACTCCTCTACACACAAAGTTCACTCTAGGATCGACCTGTTCCTGATGAACACCATAGATAGATCTAAAGTGAAGGAATGCTTAATTGGAACGTCTGATATCTCTGACCATAATGTTATTTATCTATCCATCAGCCTATCCAATAGACCTAAAACAACAATATGGCGCCTAAATGTAGGTATCCTTAATAATGAAACCACAACAAAGGAGATTAGAAATGAAATAAGGGAATGTATAAAAGATAATAACGATGGGCAAGTAAACCCCACCATGGTCTGGGACACGGTCAAGGCAGTAATGAGAGGGAGACTAATTTCAAGAACAACCTATCTTAAAAAGATAAAAAGATTGAAATACGAGGAACTGCAAAACACATTGAGGAAATTAGAACTAAAACAACAAACGTCTAACAATAGAGAAGTATCAAAACAAATAGCGAAAACTAAAAACAATATAAACGATATGGTACTTGAGGAACTTGAGAATAAATTACGTTTCTCCAAACAAACATTTTACGAATCAGGTCCAAAAGCTACACGGATTTTAGCTAGACAACTTCGCAAACAACAATTGAAACATTCAATTACCAAAATTAGAGACTCAACTGGTAACTTAACCTACGATGAGGACAAAATACATAAGACCTTTGAAAATTACTTTGAAAAACTATATTCTGCCCCAGAACCAGCTAATATAAATGCTATTGATAATTTCCTGACAGCTTTGGACCTCCCTTCGCTCGGATTAAGCCAAAACAAAGTTCTAACTGCTCCCATTACACAGAAAGAACTGGATGCAACAATTGGACATTTGAAAAATAATAAAAGTCCTGGTTGTGACGGTTACCCAAATGAATGGTACAAAGTGTTTAGAAAGGAGCTTTCCCCTGCCCTGCTCGACTCCTTTAACTGGACTTTGAGTAGGGCAGAGATTCCACCATCTTGGAGAGAGGCTGTAGTGTCTGTTCTCCCTAAAGAGGGGAAAAATGCTGAACATTGTGAGTCATATCGCCCAATCTCAATTCTGAATGTAGACTATAAAATTTTTACATCAATAATTTCTAGGAGAATGGAACACTACCTACCAGATTTAATACATGAAGATCAGACGGGATTCATCAAAGGCCGACAAACTCAAGACAGCATAAGACGAACATTACATATAATAACTCAAGCCAAAAAGCAGGACCTCAACGTTGCACTAGTTAGCCTAGATGCAGAAAAAGCTTTTGACCGGGTCAATTGGACCTTTCTATACAAGGTACTAGAACGTATGGGCTTTAATAATCAGTTTGTTAACTGCATACAATCACTATATGATAAACCACGGGCCAGAATAAAAATTAACGGGCATTTAACGAATAGCTTCCAACTACACAGAGGAACCCGCCAGGGATGCTGTCTAAGTCCAGCACTTTTTGCAATTTTCATTGAACCCTTGGCACAGGCCATTAGAGATAACGATGAGATAAAGGGTGTTAGTTTTGCAAATACCGAACACAAAATTGGCCTTTTCGCAGATGATGTAATCGCATACCTCCAAAACCCAGATATAACGCTCCACAAATTCATGTCAGCTCTAGTTGAATTTGGTCAACTGTCAGGTTACAGTCTAAACATCACAAAAACACAAGTTTTGACAATTAATTACTCACCTAATAAATTTATAAGAAAGACATACAGACTTAAGTGGGATGCCAAAAAACTAAAATATCTAGGAGTCTTTATTCCCCAAGATTTGGACAAACTATTCAGTTTAAACTTTGATAAACTTACTGAAACCATACAAAAAGATCTGACAGTCTGGGCAAGGTTAATACTGGATTTTACAACTAGAATGGAAATAGTAAAGATGAATTTGCTCCCTCGTTTTTTATACCTTTTTTTATCTTTGCCTATTAGGATACCAAACGCACAGTTTCAGGCCTGGGATAGGCTGATCTCAAGATTTATTTGGTCCGGGACCAGACCAAGGATAAAGTTTAAAACACTCCAAATTAATAGAGACCAGGGGGGTCTGGCACTTCCAAATTTGAAACAATACTACTACGCATCCCAAATAAGAGGTATGGTTTGCTGGTGCTCCCCAGAAATGGAGACAGGGTGGAAACAGATTGAACTTAGCCAGGACAGGGTACAACCCCAAACACGTCTGGGAGGCAAAATAGTTTCAGACGAAAATGGGAATCGTATAGTTGAAGACGCATTGTTAATCTGGAAAGAAGTAGTTGGCAAATACAAATTGACAGATGTCACTGGTCTCCTGATGTGGCCTTCTTGCAACCCTGACTTCCGACCAGGAGAGTTAGACTCTTCCTTTTTGGGATGGAAAGATAGAGGACTGACAACATTATGCCAGTTTGTAGATGGTAACACCTTTAAAACATTTGAACAACTGAAAAGGGAATATAACCTTGAGAACAGAGATTTATTTAAATATTTTCAAATAAGACATTATTACGATAACAAAATAAAAAAAGGGGTCCCTCCAGAAGGTAATACTATTGTGCAAATCTTTACAAACGCTCATACTCACCTCCCAAGTAAAACTGTTTCCAAACTATATAAAGGGCTGCAGAAACATAATGGAAATAATACCTTGTACATTAAGTCAAAATGGGAAAAGGAACTGGGAGTAAAAATTACAGAGGAGGATTGGCTTTTAATGTGTGAAACACAACAGACAACTACCAGTTCCAAAAGATGGAAACAATTCGGGTGGAAGTGCTTAACTAGGTTCTTCATCACACCTCAAATTACCAGCAGATATAGAGGAGAAGAACAGCAATGTTGGAGATTATGTGGTCATAAAAATGTCAATCACACTCATATATTTTGGTCCTGCCCAAAGCTGGCATCTTATTGGGATGGAGTCTGTCAAACCATCGGGAGTATTTTGGGATATGTCATCCCAAAGGACCCCAGAACTTTCCTGCTGGGACAGATGACTGGAGAAGTGCTTCAAAAAAAAGATGAATACCTATTCAAGATCCTATCAATAGCAAGCAAAAAAGCTATTACTCGGAACTGGCTAAAGAAACCTCCCCCCAAACTGGACAATTGGCGGGAAGTCATAGAGGAAATTCACTCGATGGAAAAACTGACACATCTTCTACAAATTAAAGGACACTCTTACAACAAACGCTGGTCTAAATGGCTGGCCTACAAGATCAAGGAAACCTAACTGTGTACAACATCTTGTATTATTGACATTCCTTTTTTTTTTAAACCAAATATCAGTGCCCCTAGCTCAGTGTGTTATTTGTGTTATTGTAAAAATGTAAAAAGTTAAATAAAGAGTTAAAAAAAAAAAGAGGTTGGTTCCCATGCTACGGTTGCCATTTGGAAGTTCT
>JBBPBX010048245.1:14979-25830 GCA_038048925.1 Garcialebias charrua | reverse complement strand
CCATGCAGTCCAAACCCTTTACAGGAAGGACTGTTAGTATGCTATCTTCATACATTTGGAGGCAGAAAAAAGTTTTAATAAGTTTTAATAACTTACCAAAAGCCGTCTGCCAGCGCCGCCATTAGCAGCACCTGTTAGCATTAGATTAGCCCCACCGAGTCTGCTGCGCAGTTAGGGGCAGTCCAGTTTAGCTGCAGCTTCAAAAAGGCTGTCGGCTTAATATTCCAAGTTAGCTGGGTGTCCCCCGATATCTTCTGCTTCCAGTCCGACATCGAGGCGAGCTCCAGGAACCTCTGATCGCACAAAGCCGGCTGTCAAATCTGCAGCTCTGGTGGGGGTCCGGTTTAGCATGTTAGCCTTAGCTCATACCATGAGCTGCTGGTCTCGTGCGGTGCTGTGGGAGCGATCGGCGGAGCGATCGCGGCTGCTGCTCCAGTCCTGAGACATTCACAGAGTTCAGGGAGTGTTTCCAGTTAATTTATCCGTATGAGGCATCCTCTTATTATGGGAGAAACAGTCCTCCAAAAGCCTGTTGCCGAGTGCCGAGACTCTGGAACTAATGAATGTAAAATGGCGGAGGCGGTATTTCCGGTTCCTGGTTCCCGCAGGAAGTTGTTCAAAAAAGCATGAAATTATTAAAAAATAATATTAATGATACTTTACGTATATATAAAGCCATTTAAAACATTCACAGCTGCAACAAAGTGCTGTACACATGAAATTAAGAACATTTCAACACAAAAAAAAAAAATCATATTTTTATTAATTATGATAATCTCGTAAAGTCGGACGCTCGTAGGTCAGGGCGCTCGTAAGTCGGGGACCACCTGTATTCTTATTGTAAATGTATGTGACTCATCACGTCAATCTGAGGATCGAAGCAAATTTTGTCAAAATGATCTTAGATCCCTGTTTTTTAAGCTACATTTGATCCCTGGATCAACCAGATCTGAGCGGTTCCAGAGAGCAATGCCTTGATTTTCCTTATTAATCCAGACTAAATGTGTGTTTCAGTTCATCTTATAGAAGCTCTGTGCAGAACTACCTCAATTTTTTTTAAATAAACATGTGAAGTACAATGATGGCTGACAGTGTTATTCAAAATTTTCAACTCTTGTACAGTGTTTCAACACAAATTATATAAATACTGTAACAGCTTACACTCTATAAATCTAATTAAAGTAAGAACTTTGAGGTGCATTCTGCAGACATTTATCTTTTAAGATAATAGTACGAATGGTTGTCTTTATATAGAACTTTTTTACCTTACAACTACTTTGAGTTTGGCAGAATATTTTCTAGTGAATACAAAAAGTGCACAAACAAAATGGTTAATGATACATAATGTCATTTATTCAGTTTAAAAGAGAGGTTTTCTAAATCGACGTGAGCTATACAGTATCAGCACCACTATGTGAAACATATGTTGTAATATGTAAGTTGTCTTGTTTGCTCACGTCAGAGTGATATCCATTACAGAAAAAGCATAATCAAAATTACATTCATCAAATCAATACATAAACAGTAATGATATAGTAATTCATGCTCAAATAAAGAGTGCAATGAATGAAAAATCATGTCTGCCCCATATTTGCAAAAACTACTTCAAAGTAAAGGTGGAACAATGTAAAAAAAAAAAGGTTTACATCAACTATCACTCTTAACTTCTATCCACTTGTTCTTTTTACAATTCATGCAGCTACTCATAACCCACCAAAGGTGGTGACAGATTAACCAAGGCACAGCACACAAAGCCAATCATATCGATTAATGCAACTTTTTCTGGATCTCTACATGTTAGAAAATTGATAGGTAGAGGGCCATTCAAGATTGTGTATTTTTGTCTTACACAGCCTAGACACGTTCAACATGGATTCTAACATGTGCTATTTGCCATGTTTTTTTTAAGTTATTTTTTGTCGTCGGTTGAAACGTTCTGCTACCAGATGTCATGCCACCATCAGCACCAACTGCACTCTGCAGCACACGTCTTCAGTGATGCCTGGATTCAGCCTGGATCATCCTTGCTGTACAATGGAGCATGTTTGCCTAAGAAAAGAAAAAAGAATAAAATAAAAATTACTTAAATGAAGTTGTAAATAATTGGTGTGTTAATATGCATATGAATTTCAAAACAGGATTTACAACATAGCACCGGATTGTCAGTTGTCAAACAACACAAGAACAGTTAATTTAGGTTATTGTATGTGCTTATTGTAAATGTATACTAAATCCTACTTTTTCATTGGATGCGTCTCAGCTCGCACGCTGGCCACATTATGCTCCCATGCAAGTGGGTGGACAGGGAGGAGGTCATACTACAGTACTGCTTCTTACATATTTAGTGTTTGTACGTATTTTTTGCTTTTCAACTTGAGAGCTAGGTGTGTAGTTTCTCATGACAGTGCTCTTGTCACGAGTGTCATGTCACTGTCATGGCTCTTATGAATTTTGAATAATCAGCATAAATAACTCAACAACTGAAAGCTTTGTTAAGCTTTCAGTTGTTGAGTTGTTTATGCTATTTGTAAAAAACAAATAACTCAACAAAAAAAATTAACGTTCCATGTACATTTTATGCAGCACAGTTAAAGGATTGTAATAATAATAATCATTTTATTTAAAAGCTCCTTTCAGGACACCCAAGGACACTTAACAAACCAATTCAGTTCAAACATTATCAGTGACAAATTGAAATATAAAATACATAAGGATGATATAATATAAAATACATTTAGTAAAGTTAATGATAAGCTAGTCTAAAGAGATGTGTTTTCAGGGCTGTCTTGAACAGAGAAAGGGAGGTGGTGTTTCAAAGGTCTGTCCTCGTGCTCAATAAACTTATGATTCGTGTAATGCCCTAATTCACTATAATCTACTGTAAGAAATATATTACCTGACACAAAGTGTGCAGAGCAAATTCGGATGTTGCTCAGTTTTTTTCAATCCAAGTTCTGGTTTAGGCTGGCAGCCACAGACGTCGACGTTCCTCTGATAACTGCTGAGTTACTTCACCTTGATTTGTGATCACGAGTGGTAATCTGTACTACTGTAGGTTTTTCTCTCGATCTAACCGATTGTGGCAGCCATGGACACGACAATAATTCACCATTTCTTGATTTTGTGTGACAAGACACAACGCACAACTAGAATAGCTTTGAGGCTAACACCGCTATGTCGCCAAGATGGCTAACTTCCGGTATATTGCCGGTATATTTCCGGGTTGATGACGATCCGTGAAAAGGGTCTATAGAGCCTCGAGGGCTCATTTACGAAAGCGACCTGCTACAAACTAAAGAATGATGAACAGCAATGATACAATTACATTAAACAATAAACAAAAGAAAAAGAAAAATGTAGCAAAAACTAGCAAAAACATTATAAGGTAGATGTATAAAATCAAAGACAGGATGGAACATATCTGCATTGGTTTCTGCCAGGATTCCAACAGACTCTTAAAACCATTTAGCGAGGTCAGGGCCGAGAGCTTCAGATCTTTTTGTAAGATATTCCAGGAAGCAGGAGCAGAGTAGGAGAAGGCCCTTTTTCCAAGTTCAGTCCTCACTGACGGAACACTGCAGGTAATCATGTCCTGAGAGCGCACACTGTAGCTGCACTCACGCAAAGACATGTAGGAGGAGATGTATGAGGGCAGCAGACCAATACTCTGCGAACCAGACCCTAAACTTACTTAAAGTCTGGATAGAGTTTTGTCACCTTCATTTGTACGCTTTTATTGGACAGGAGTGACTTGATTGGTTATTGCATATATTATATCTATTATGGTAGTCCAGGGTGAGTTATTCTTAATTCTAAATGAATATCCTTGTTGGACTTTTATTTAAGTGCTATTCTCCTTCAAGATACATTTACCTAACGCTAGAATAAATGCAATGTACATTATGCAGCAAAGGAAATTAGAAGATTGGACATATTCATTCATTCAACCTTTATTTCGTCAGGTTAATCTCATTGAGCCTCGAGGACTCATTAACAAGAGCAACCTGCTACAAACTAAAGAGTGATGACAACAATAACAATAGAAATTTCCTTAAACAATCAACAATAGACAAGCATAAAAGAGAAATACAGATTTTTTTTTTTTTACAAATTAAAAACAAAATATTAAAGTAACAAAAACATTATAAAGTAGATGTAGAAAATCAGTAGCAGTAATCAGTAACAGGAACATGTCTGCATTGGGTTTTTGCCAGGATTCCAACAGATTCCACTGGACAAAAAGGCCTAATATCCGGGGAGATACAACAGTATGCAAGTTTACGTATCTGCCACATATCCAATGTGTTTCCGGTCATATACGGGGAGATCTCATCTGTAACAGATCTTAGTACAGGATATCCTACGCATACCCATCTGTGATAGATCCTAGCACTGGATATGTCCTGGATACTCATACATGATAAATCCTAGTATAGTATATTTTCCGGATACACATCTGTGATAGATCCTAGTATTGGCAGCACAAAAGTCAAAGTCAAAGTCAACTTTATTGTCAGATCTGCAATATGTACTGTACAGGACATAAACAGGACCGAAATTGCGTTTCTCTCAGTCCCTCGGTGCAACAGTAAACATCTAAACATTGAAACACTGAAACATATAATAATAGACATAAGCATAAAATAGTAAAACTAACACTGTCCTTTTTTTTTGCATAGCGGTGCAAGAGCATGAAAATCCACACCAACTCTAAAACTAAAACATTAAACATTTAATGAACATAATACTGTCCTGAGTTTTTGCATACTAGCACAAAAAAAGAGTATAAAAAGTATAACTAAAATAAACTAAAGGTTTCTAGCATTGACATTTGCAAAGTGGCAAAGCAGCGTATGAGTCAATGTACACAGTATATGTATGAGGTAGTAGTTGATGTTGTTATAGAGGCAAAAAGTGGCATATGCAGTAAGGCACATTGGGCATCCCTAAATAAGACCGTTCAGAGCACACTGTATATGTACCAGCAGTGGTGTAGATATTAGAGTAGTGTAAATAAATGTAAACAGTAGTAATTACATGTAAGCAGTAGTAATAAAAGTAAACAGTATTAATAAATGTAAACAGAGAATGTAAACAGTATTATGATTATAGGCAGTGATGTAATACAGACATTAGTGCAAGTATGAGAAGTAGTGCAAACTGTATGAGCACATGACCGAGAGTTTAGTGAAAAACTTTGTGTTGAGTGATAATGTGTGAGAAAGTTTTAGTGTTAAGGCAGTTCAAATGGGAGGGGGGGCAGAGCAGGCAGAGTGTTTAGCATTCTGACTGCCTGATGAACAGAGCTGTCTCTCAGTCTGCTGGTTCGAGCCTGGAGACTCCTCAGTCTCCTCCCTGATGGCAGCAGTCTGAAGCAGCTGTGTAGTGGGTGTGTGGGATCACCTGCCATGCGGTGGGCTTTCCGAGTGAGGCGTTTGCTGTGTAAGTCCTGCAGTGAGGGCAAGGAGGTGCCCACGATCTTCTCAGCTGCTCTCACAATGCGCTGGAGGCTCTTGCGGCAGGATGCAGTACATGCACCAAACCACACAGTGATGCAGCTGGTCAGGACACTTTCTATGGCACCTCTGTAGAAGGTGCTCATGATGGGGGTTGAAGCTCCAGCCCTTTTCAGCTTGCGGAGAAAGTAGAGACGCTGGTGAGCCTTCTTTGCCAGTGCTGCAGTGTTCCTGCTCCAGGACAGGTCCTTTGAGACGTGCACTCCCAGGAACTTGGTGCTGTCTACTCTCTCCACTGCGGTGCTGTTGATGGTCAGAGGGGCATGTTGGGCATCCTTCTTCCTGAAGTCCACAACAATCTCCTTTGTCTTCTCCACGTTGAGAGTGAGATTGTTGTGTCCGCACCACAAGGCCAGGCGGCTCACCTCGTTCCTGTAGTCCGTCTCATCGTTGTTGCTGATGAGACCCACCACTGTTGTGTCGTCCGCAAACTTGATGAAGTGGTTGGAGCTGTACGATGGTGTGCAGTCGTGTGTTAGCAGGGTGAATAGAAGGGGGCTCAGCACACATCCTTGTGGGGCCCCTGTGTTCAATGTGATGGTGCTAGATGTGTTACTCCCGACCCGCACTGTCTGTGGTCTCCCGGTCAGGAAGTCTAGCAGCCAGTTACACATTGAGGTGTTCAGCCCCAGACTGTCCAGTTTAAGGATGAGCTGTTGGGGGATGATGGTGTTAAATGCCGAGCTGAAGTCGATGAACAACATTCTAACATAGGAGTCCTTCGTGTCCAGATGTGTGAGAGCTGTGTGAAGGGCAGAGGAGATGGCATCGTCGGTTGAGCGATTAGGTCGGTATGCAAATTGGAAGGGATCCAGGGAGTCAGGGAGGACAGATGTGATGCTTTTCATGACTAGCCGTTCAAAGCACTTCATCAGGATGGGGGTGAGTGCTACTGGGCGATAGTCATTGAGGCATGCGGGCGTTGCCTTCTTTGGGACAGGGATGATGGTGGTGGCTTTGAAACAGGTGGGGACGATGGCCTGGCTCAGTGAGATGTTAAAGATGTCCGTGAAGACCGCTGCGAGTTCCCCTGCACAGTCCTTCAGCACACGACCAGGTATGTTGTCAGGACCAGAGGCCTTCCGGGCGTTAATCTTGATGAATGATCGCCTTACGCTGTCTGAGGACAGCGTCAGCACCTGGCCATCAGGAGAGGGGGGGAGTTTATGTGCTGGTGTGCCGTTACTTGCCTCGAACCGAGCAAAGAACTCATTCAGTTCATTCAGCGCAGAGGCTGAGCTGTCACAGGTCTGTGGGGGTGGTTTGTAGTTTGTGATGGTCTGTATACCCTGCCACAGACTGCGTGTATCCCTGCTGTCCTTGAAACGGTGAGCTATTTTCCCAGAATACTGCTTCTTTGCCTTTCTGATGCCCCGGTCCAGGTTGTTTCTGGCTGCCCTCAGGCCCACCTGATCTCCCGCACAGTGGCACAACTGGTAGAGCTGCTGCCTCTCAGCTAGCAGGTCCCTGGTTCAAATCCCGGTCCGGGGGCCTTTCTGGGTGGAGTTTGCATGTTCTCTTTGTGCATGCGTGGGTTTTCTCCGGGTGCTCCGGTTTCCTCCCACAGTCCAAAAACATGCATGTTAGGCTGATTGGTAACTCTAAATTGACCCTAGGTGTGAGTGAGTGAGACAGGTCCCTCTTGTGAATGAGTCCCCGTGGCTCAACGAGGCTAGCCTGTATAAATAAAGGTTGAATGAATGAATGAATGAATTGGATATTTTCTGGATACCCATACATAATAAATCCTAGTATTGGATATTTTCCGGATACACATCTGTGATAGATCCTATTGGATATTTTCATGATATCCATACATAAATACAGACACGAATCTCACAAAATGCGTTGAGGGGGTTATGGAGAACAAGATCTGTGAGTTTGGTGGTCCTATCACTGTGTTTAGTTGGAAATCCTAACCCCAATTTGTCAAAATACAAATACCCATAATTCATAGGTAGAACGTAGGACAGACAGGAATCTCACAAAATGCGGTCAGGGAGTTATGGAGAACAAGATCTGTGAGTTTGGTGGTCCTATCACTACGTTTAGATGGAAATCCTAACCCCAATTTGTCCAAATACAAATACCCATAATTCATAGGTAGAACGTAGGACAGACACAAATCTCACAGATTGCGGTTAGGATTGTCGTGGAGAACAGGATCTGTGAGTTTGGTGGTCCTATCACTGCGTTTAGTTGGAAATCCTAACCCCAATTGGTCAAAATACCATAATCCCAAAAAAAGTGTTGGGAAAGTGTTGAAAAGTTGAAAGTTCCGATCAGCTCTGCGAGGTGCTGGCCAATATCTTTAACACCTCACTTGCCCTGTAGACAGATCCCGTCTGCCTGAAGACCACACCACCATCATCCTAGTCCAAAAAAGCTCTACAGTGACTGCTCTGAATGACTATTGGCCAGTGGCACTCACCCGATAGTAGCTAAATGCTTCGAAAAACTGGTCATGACCCACATCAAAACAACCATCAACATCAACGAGGACCCTCACCAGTATGCATACTGTGAGAACCAATCAACAGAGGATGCCATCTCCTCTGTGGTCCACACTGCTCTCACCCACCTGGAACAGGACGCCCGTATGTTCTTTCGGACTTTACATCCAGTCAGATTTGTTCCGTCTCAAACTTGTCCTAAATGCTGATAAAACAAAAGGGATGTTTTTTTCAAATAGGAAGGCGGTTCCAGCAGATCCTCCTCTGATTTTATCTTCAAATGGTGTACCTATTGAGTTTGTTGATTCCTATAAATATCTGGGTATCCTGATCGATTCACATCTCTCTTTTAAACTCCACGTGGAAAACCTAGTGAAGAAACTGAAAGTTAAACTGGGTTTCTTTTTCAGAAACAGATCATGTCTATCACTGAATGTTAGGAAACGCCTTGTATCTGTGACTTTCCTTCCCTCCATTGATTACGGTGACATTCTCTACATGAATGCTCCTACAAGCACCCTGCGGATGTTGGATGTTGTCTATCATGGTGCACTAAGATTCATAACTGGCTGTGATTATCGTACCCACCACTGCACCCTGTATTCACTGGTTAACTGGACATCATTAACCTCACGCAGACTCTTCCACTGGTACATTTTCATCTTTAAATCACTTCTTGGTCTGCTGCCCTCATACATCTCCTCCTACATGTCTTTGTGTGAGTGCAGCTACAGTGTGCGCTCTCAGTAGGGGTGTAACGGTACGCTAAAATCACATTTCGGTTCGGTTCAATTACAAGGAGGGCTCGGTTCGGTTTATTTTCGGTTTATTTTCGGTACAAAAAAAAAAAAGACAAAATAAAGACTTACAAAATGTTTATTTTGAAAATATGCCAAAAATATGTTTGTATTGTATTGTAGTAATAAATAAAAGTGACCCATTTGGATGATATTTTAAATAAACAGCACTCTACAATAAATAAATTATATTAAAAATAATAAAAATCTTAATGAATACAATAACAGTCAGAACCAGAACAATAAGCAGCAACAGACTGTTTACAATCTTAACTAATAAAGTTTTTGTCCAGTAGCACCAGTGTGGCTGTATTTGTCCTCATTACTCACAACCTCTTCTTGGTGGGACTGGTCCTGGAACAGTTCCAGAGTTCAATTCAGTCATCACACACTTCTTAGCTGCAGCAGGTGATCTCTGGTGGATTTCCCTGAAGTGGAAGGAGAGCAGCTACCTCTGTAACTGGAAATACTGGAAATAAAACACAGAGGTAAAAAAATAAGTTAATAAGATTATAATTTTAAATAATAATAAATTATAAATAATAATTATAATAAAATAACAATACCTCTTGAACGGTTGAATATCTCACTCATCATCAGGGCAGGGTTTAAATCAGCTCCAGGACTTGTTGACCATCAGTTTTAGTTTTTTCATAAAGAGCTGAACTTTTTGACTTAAGTGTTGACGTGATGGATGTCTCATAGCAAGGATCAACTGTGCATTAAAAACTTTCAGACTTAGATTCAGAGCTTTAAAAACTCATACAGTTTGTGTTATTGATCTGGACCCATCTAAATTACCTGATGAAGTTGTTTAAATGCAGCTGTGTTGTTAGCGCACTTTGTAGAAGTTGTTTAAATGCAGCTGTGTGGTTAGCGTACTTTGTAACAGCTCGTTCACGTTCTGATGACGTAGTTTCCAGCGCGTTCACGTTAGACGTGTTGCTGCTGCAGATCCAGTCTTCATGAAAAAACGTCCACACACACAGCTTTGTGCGCTCGTCTTTTAACAAGAAAACCATAACGTTAACAAACAGGAAACCGCAGCGAGAAGCTAACGGCTAATGCTGCGCGTGCTGCGAGATAATAGCTCCGTGCTGAAACGCGCCCAGGAAATTTTGTTCCGCGGCGCACATATTAACATTCAATGAGTGAAAAAATAACCGTTTCGGTACAGCACGTTCGGTTCGGTCCACCTCCGTACCTTTTCGGTTCGGTACACCAACTACAACCGTTACATGCCTAGCTCTCAGGACATGATTACCTGCAGTGTTCCGTCAGTGAGGACTGAACTTGGAAAAAGGGCCTTCTCCTACTCTGCTCCTGCTTCCTGGAATATCTTACAAAAAGATCTGAAGCTCTCGACCTTGACTTCTCTAAATGGTTTTCAGAATCTGTTGGAATCCTGGCAAAAACCAATGCAGATTTGTTCCTGTCTTTGATTTTATACGTCTACCTTATGTTTTGCTCGTTTTTTGATACTTTGTTTAAAAAAAAAAAAAAATAATTCTTTCTTTTGTTTTTTCTCTTTTTTGTTTTCTATTGTTTATTGTTTGTTTATTGTTTATTGTTTATGGACATTCTACCATTGCTGTTCATCGTTCTTTAGTTTTAGCAGGTCGCTTTCGTAAATGAGCCCATGAGGTTCAATAAGATTTACCTGACTAAATAAAGGTTGAATGAATGAATGAACATCTGCCTTCAAAATCATGATCCACAGCTGTGGTGGAATGCATCACAAACTATGATGAGTCCAGCTACAAGCAGGAGGTGGAACACCTGGAGAGCTCGTGCAAGGAGAATAACCTTCACATTAGAGGTGGGCGATATGGCTCGAATATTATATCGTAATATTTCAGAGCATCCTGACGATAACGATAAATTTCGTGATATAACCCAAATAAAAAAAGAAAGAAATCAGTTATTTATTTGACAAAATTAACTTAACATGTTGCTTTGCAGTATTATAATTTTTTTTTAAAACAACGGGTAATTTTACAGAAATTAATTTATTTAGTAAACTATTCAGTCTCCAAGTACTGTATATATATATATATTTTTTTTAATGATCCTTCTGTTATTTAG
>JBBPBX010048245.1:0-14581 GCA_038048925.1 Garcialebias charrua | reverse complement strand
TATATATATATATATATATATATATATATATATACATATATATATACAATATATATATATATATATATATATATATATATATATATATATATATATATATATATATATATATATATATATATATATATATATATATTATATATATATAATATATATATATATATATATATATATATATATATATATATATATATATATATATATATATATATATATATATATATATATATATATATATATATATATATATATATATATATATATATATATATATATATATGTACATTACAACATATAATTTCATTTGAGCTGCTTCCTTCAGGGCGAAGGTACGGCCTTCCTTTATTCTCAAGAAACAGAACAAAATTTTCTTTCATACCACAAGCAATTAAATCAATAAATAATACTAAGGTATCATGACTTACTGAGCACAAATGTCTTGGCTACACCTTCTGCAACATTTTGGCTGACTGGCAGATTCACATGTGTTGTGACAAATGTAGAAAGGAGATGTTGTATATATATATATATATATATATATATATATATATATATATATATATACAGTATCCCTCGACTTATGGTGGCCTCGACTTACGGCGTTTCGGCTATACGAACGTGTGTAGAAATGGAACTCGTTCGTAAGTCGGGGATCACCTCTACAATCCCGCCTTCAGATAAAAGTGACCAATACAGGTAGTCCTCGACTTACGGCGTTTCGGCTATACGAATGGGTGTAGAAATGGAACTCGTTCGTAAGTCGGGGATCACCTGTACAATCCCGCCTTCAGATAAAAGTGACCAATACAATCACACATATATATATATATATATATATATATATATATATATATATATATATATATATATATATATATATATATATATATATATATATATATATATATATATATATATATATACATATATATGGTAAATGGTAAATGGAGCTTATTTATATAGCGCTTTCCAGCCCCCTGTGAGGGACCCCAAAGCGCTTTACAATACCAACCATCCACCCATTCATACACACATTCATACACCGGTAGCGGTGACTGCCATGCAAGGCGCCTTCCAGTCCTATCGGGAGCAACTCGGGGTTAAGTGTCTTGCCCAGGGACACAACGACACATGGTGTGAGTAACCGGGATTCGAACCTCCAGCCTTCCGATCGGGGGATGACTGCCATTACCACCACACCACGGCCGCCCATAATATATATATTATATTTATATATATATATATATATATATATATACATATATATACATATATATATATACATATATATATATATATATATATATATATATATATATATATATATATATATATATATATATATATATATATATATATATATATATATATATATATATATATATATATATATATATTAGGCATGTAACGGTTGTAGTTGGTGTACCGAACCGAAAAGGTACGGAGGTGGACCGAACCGAACGTGCTGTACCGAAACGGTTATTTTTTCACTCATTGAATGTTAATATGTGCGCCGCGGAACAAAATTTCCTGGGCGCGTTTCAGCACGGAGCTATTATCTCGCAGCACGCGCAGCATTAGCCGTTAGCTTCTCGCTGCGGTTTCCTGTTTGTTAACGTTATGGTTTTCTTGTTAAAAGACGAGCGCACAAAGCTGTGTGTGTGGACGTTTTTTCATGAAGACTGGATCTGCAGCAGCAACACGTCTAACGTGAACGCGCTGGAAACTACGTCATCAGAACGTGAACGAGCTGTTACAAAGTACGCTAACCACACAGCTGCATTTAAACAACTTCTACAAAGTGCGCTAACAACACAGCTGCATTTAAACAACTTCATCAGGTAATTTAGATGGGTCCAGATCAATAACACAAACTGTATGAGTTTTTAAAGCTCTGAATCTAAGTCTGAAAGTTTTTAATGCACAGTTGATCCTTGCTATGAGACATCCATCACGTCAACACTTAAGTCAAAAAGTTCAGCTCTTTATGAAAAAACTAAAACTGATGGTCAACAAGTCCTGGAGCTGATTTAAACCCTGCCCTGATGATGAGTGAGATATTCAACCGTTCAAGAGGTATTGTTATTTTATTATAATTATTATTTATAATTTATTATTATTTAAAATTATAATCTTATTAACTTATTTTTTTACCTCTGTGTTTTATTTCCAGTATTTCCAGTTACAGAGGTAGCTGCTCTCCTTCCACTTCAGGGAAATCCACCAGAGATCACCTGCTGCAGCTAAGAAGTGTGTGATGACTGAATTGAACTCTGGAACTGTTCCAGGACCAGTCCCACCAAGAAGAGGTTGTGAGTAATGAGGACAAATACAGCCACACTGGTGCTACTGGACAAAAACTTTATTAGTTAAGATTGTAAACAGTCTGTTGCTGCTTATTGTTCTGGTTCTGACTGTTATTGTATTCATTAAGATTTTTATTATTTTTAATATAATTTATTTATTGTAGAGTGCTGTTTATTTAAAATATCATCCAAATGGGTCACTTTTATTTATTACTACAATACAATACAAACATATTTTTGGCATATTTTCAAAATAAACATTTTGTAAGTCTTTATTTTGTCTTTTTTTTTTGTACCGAAAATAAACCGAAAATAAACCGAACCGAGCCCTCCTTGTAATTGAACCGAACCGAAATGTGATTTTAGCGTACCGTTACACCCCTAATATATATATGTATATATATATATGTATATATATATATATATATATATATATATATAGTATATATGTATATATATGTATATATATATATATATATATATATATATATATATATATATATATTTATATATTTATATACACGATCCTGTGTACATACTCTCGTTTTCATCACATGTACTACATGTGGTGCAAATGACGATAAAGACTCTCTGAGGGCCAGTTTACACGGCGCGTATTTTGAGTGTAACCGCTACTTTCTCTTTGCGACTTTGCTTATCGCCTACACGACGCTGCTGGCCCCCCTCGATGACACCGATACTTTTCTGACCCTGCTCTCAAGGTGGAAGTTTTTCGCTGACCCCCCGTTGATAATGTAAACATCTCCCGTGGAGCTTTTGTTTGAACACATGCACGCAGCACGCACGCGCAGACAGCCGGCATTTTAACAATGGCGGTGGACTGGACAGTGGACACACGCACCACTTTCTGAACTATAGCTGATGGAATATATTTTGATTCTCATATTTAATTATTCTACACCTTACCTGCATCTGTGTTGGAAGAGAGCCAGCTGCCTGGATCCAGTTGTCTGTTAACGAGGCAGTCGGACATTTCACGTGTCACGCTGCACTATAACATACTAAATGTGCTATATATTAACAGTTTAACAATAATAAACAGTATTTATGTTAGCGTGGGAGATATTTACATTTATCTGAGCTAAATGAAGCTATCTGGACTCGTTACGTCATGCCTAACATGCTGCATGTTGAAAATGAAGACACCAGGTTGATTTTTAATTTATTTATTTATTCAACACCACAAACTCATGTCACAAACACTGAGAATTAAATTGAACACTTTTTAAAACACGTTAATCGAACTTTAATGAACTGGACTCTCTTGTTTTCATCCCACTGGACCCACATCCGAACCGCCGGTCCGCTTCGTGGAACGACAGCTTCGACCTCGCAGGAAAAAAATAAAAATAAAACCTCAGTTGGTTGTTCTGTGATCGAACTAAACACAAGGAAAGATTATTAAGAACATCGTTTACCTTGTAGCGCTGCTGTAAATCAGCTGATTCTCACGGACTAAAGTCAGACATGTTGACTCGGTTCCGGTCCAGACGTCCAGTCAGCTGGTGTGCAGCGGCCCCACTTGGTGTCAGATCTGTTGACTCTTATCCAAATTCCAGCTTTAACTTGTTGTTAACTTGTTGACAACAACTTGTAGTAGCTGAACTTTTAGCCAGAGAGGAAAACAGGCTGCCTCGTGTGCTCTGTTTGTTTACCTCAGGCAGGCAGCAGTGGCGCATGCGCAGTAGTGAAGGTTCCAAAGATCACAGCGCCATCTACAGGCCCAGCATGGTAACTACAGTAAATTCATGAGTACGGGGGGTGGGGGGGAGAGAGTCGTATCCACAGAATTCGCCCATGTCAACGCAAAACTTTTCACCTAATTAACATACCCAAAAGTTGCGTTTCCCCCACACAGTGTCCGTGTAAACAGGGCCTAACTCTCTGACTCTGATGTATAAATATGCCCCCAAGGCCTCATCCACACCAACAGAATGGCCTCATATACATACCAATGGCTGCAAAAATGCTAATTCAATGAGCCATTTGACTAACTCCCATGGGAACTATAGTTAGAATATCCGAAAAACCTAGTGAAGAAACTGAAAGTTAAACTGGGTTTCTTTTTCAGAAATAGATTATGTCTAACACTGAATGTTAGGAAACGCCTTGTATCTGTGACTTTCCTTCCCTCCATTGATTACGGTGACATTATCTACATGAATGCTCCTACAAGCACCCTGCAGATGTTGGATGCTGTCTATCATGGTGCACTAAGATTCATAACTGGCTGTGATTATCGTACCCACCACTGCACCCAGTATTCACTGGTTAACTGGTCACCATTAACCTCACACAGACTCTTCCACTGGTACATTTTCATCTTTTAATTACTTCTTGGTCTGCTGCATTCATACATCTCCTCCTACATGTCTTTGCGTGAGTGCAGCTACAGCGTGCGCTCTCAGGACATCATCACCTGCAGTGTTCCGTCAGTGAGGACTGAACTTGGAAAAAGGGCTTTCTCCTACTCTGCTCCTGCTTCATGGAATATCTTACAAAAAGATCTGAAGCTCTCGGCCCTGACCTCTCTAAATGGTTTTAAGAGTCTGTTGGAATCCTGGCAGAAACCAATGCAGATATGTTCCTGATTTGTAGATTTACCTGACTAAATAAATAATAATAATATAATAATAAACTTTATTTGTATAGCACCTTCCTATAATGCCTTGCATTGACCAAGGTGCTTAACAGGATAAAAAGATGAATAAACTGGAACAATAAATCAATGAAAATAGAATAAGAAACAACAGCAATAAAAGAAGGCAATGGAAATAAAAATGCTACATACTAAAATACCAAAAGTAATAAAAGTTACACACTGAAAGCTTTTTTGAACAAGTGGGTCTTCAGTCTGGTTTTGAACAGAGTCAGATCAGAGGTGGCACGCAGCTCAAGGGGGAGGCTGTTCCAGGCTTTTGGGCCGGCAACAGAAAAGGACCGGTCTCTCCATTGTTTGTACCTTGAGCGAGGCACCTCCAGCAGGTGTTGACTGGCAGATCGTAAAGCTCTGCCGGGCTGATGGGCTTTCAGAAGTTCTGAGATGTACAGGAAACCCTCGAGTTACGACACCTGCGACCTACGGCAACGCAGACTTACGACAGGCCTCTTTGAAAGAATGCCGTCGACATACGACCGAAAAAACGGACTTACGTCAGAGTTACATTAGAAGTATGTAATCGAGTTACGGCAAAAAAAATGCGTCATTACGGCAAGCGGCAAGGTGGGGGAGGGGTACAGTGCCTTGAGTGTTCATGGTTGATTCATGGTTGAGCACTGGCTAAGCAGTTCCATCTGATCCAGGTTTGAACTTGAGAAAAACATCAGTGTCTACCTACACTTCAGTCAAAGTAAGGACATTTTGTTTCCTTGTTTCCTTTTTCTGCTGCTTCTAGCTTTTTTAGAGTTCATGGACTTTTTCATGCACATGGACTGCACACCAACACCACATGGACTGCACTGGTTTCAAAAACATGATGGTTGCAACATGTTTCTGATGATTCGGCTGATTTGGTGCATGATTGGTGCATGGGAGTTCCTTATGATTTGCTGCATTTTGATGTTAACAGCTGCTGCTCAAAGAGAAGTGTTCATGTTTCATGGTTGACATGTTTTTGCTGCTGCTGGATGCATGGATGAATGCATGGGAGTTCCTTATGATTTGCTGCATTTTGATGTTAACAGCTGCTGCTCAAAGAGAAGTGTTCATGTTTCATGGTTGAACTCATTTGCAGATTATGGCTGAGAACTGTTCAGGAAGAGATTTGTATTTTGTATGCTTTGTCTGTGCTGAAAAAAACATTACTGTACAGTACTTTACCTGTACAGTACATGCTGTACTGGTTTTGTGTGTTTATGGATGAATGTGTGGTATAATGTGTTATCTAAGTGTTTGTAAATAAAGTTCTGTGCATGTTTATGGCACAGGATGTCCGCTTGTTCATTCTCATGCCGTTAAATGTGTGTGCGGCGCTCCGTTAGCGGTATAGCCTCGACCTACGTCAGAAATGCGGACCTACGACAGGCACGTGTTTTTGGTCCGCGAGATACGACAGAATCGACCTAAGTCACACCCGTAGGTCCGGATCCCTGACGTAACTCGAGGGTTCCCTGTACAGTAGAGAGGTGCAAGTCCATTCAGAGCTTTGAAAACAAACAGCAGCAGCTAAATAAAGGTTGAATGAAAATTGTTTTCACAAATACTCAATGAAAAAAACTAACAGTTAAGTAAAATTAAAATAGTAATCAAAACTTTTGGAATTGTAATGATTTTTTTTTAAACAAAAACGTTTGTTTAAAAACTTTATTTTTAATAAAATAACTAATTTTTCTCTCGTGAACAGTTATTTTCAAAACAAACTTTTATTATTTTATTTTTATTACATGTTTGTGCTGCTGTGTGGAGTAATGTTTTTCTATGATATTAGTGCTTAGTGTATTTTTAGTTGATATTTTTCTTAGTTAACATCTTAGATGTATTACTGTTCTTTGTTGGATGGAACTGGGAGCCTGTGTAAATAATCTTGTTTATCACATTCACATGTACCACATGTGGTGCGAATGACAATAAAGGTTCTCTGATGGGATCACTCAGGCTGTGACTTAGATAAAATCTTGGCACCTTCTTTTTGAGGGGTATTGTCTTTCAAATTGGGTGACACTGTCCTCCTGGCTAAATCTCCGCCTGCTCCTAAAACAGCCAATCAGTGATTCAGTGGGCGGGACTTGGATTTGCCATTTGAGATTGAATATTGTCACACTAAAAGCGCAGGGGGGCAGGCTGAAAATGAAAAGGCAGTTTGCTCTGTAGTTCAATGACAATTGACAGTGTTGACTAAGAAAATGAAAATGATTTAATCTTAATTTTATTTCTGACTCAAAAAAGGCAGCTTGACTTTGAAATTAAAAAGCATTTCTGCTATTTCATTTTAATTTTCAAAATTGACATTTCAAAATGAATTTTGGCCACTTTTTACAAAGACATATATTGAAAATTAAATGTTAAATGTTATTTTACTTATCATTTTAATTAAGTTACAAATTGAGCAGTCTCGAAGAAGAAAATGAAAATGCAGTTTGGTTTATTCATTTTTAATTTTATTTATGACTCAAAAAAGGCAGCTTGGCTTTGAAATGAAAAAGCATTCCTGCTAAACCATTTTAGTTTTCATTTCGTCTCATATCCGCTTCCATATATTCATAGATGATTGTTGTCTGAATTGATATTTTGAGTTAATTTTTGTTTTACAGAAGGGACAGATACGATAAGATTATTTTCTTCTTCTGCCACATTTCATTTTATGTATTGTTTACTTTTATTATGTGGTTTTGTAAATTGTTTTTTTGCGTTTTTTAAATATGAAATGAACAAATAAACTAAACTAAACAAACGGTACACATTCATAACATTTTTCTGAAACAGGTGGTAAAATCAACCCATTGAAATCTGTCCAGTGGCTCATGAGATATTAAGTTAACAGACACACACACTTGTCTGTTTGAATTTTATGAACCTGAGCTCTATGCCTACTTCTGTGTTGACTCTCACACACACGTACCTGTACTTGTTTTCATGCCATGTGGGGACGTCAGTTTAGGAGGCTCACAATGGGGACACTAGTTTATGAATGAATGCTAGCTAAATGCCAAGAGTGGGAAAATGTGAATTAAACGCCTAAAGTAGGCAAATGCGGGGTAAAAACTAAATGTAGGAAAATATACATTAAATGCAACAAGTATTAAAAATACTAGGTAAAATTTTAATGTAGAAAAATTCTAGCTAAAAGCTGAAAGTAATAAAATTGTTAGCTCAAAGTCAAAAGCAGCAAAACACTAGTTAAAACCCCAAAATAAGCAAAGGATTACAAAAATAGCTAAATGCTATCTGAAAGCTAAAAAAGGGTAAAGGGCTAGCTGGAAAATAAAGTAGTAAAGTGTAGCTGAAAATATCAAGGGTTAACTAGGAAGTAAAAATAATAAAAGGATTGCTAAAATAATCAAAAGGCTAGCTAAAAGGTCAAAGTTTCAAAAGGCCAAGAGAAGAGAATTCAAAAGGCTAGCTAAGATAGTAAACAGCTAGCTAATGAAATCAAAAGAGAAAAGACTAAATAATTCAAAATTACCAGTAGTTGTTAAAAACTACTAAATGTATCTCTTTTATTTTTATTTTTTTATCAAGAGGACAGTTGAAGGTCTGCAGAAGTTTGTCTCTTAAAGACGGGAGCTTCAGATGTTGGAGAAGCTGTATATGTTGTCTTTTGTCTTCTCTTTGTCCAGTTTCCTCAGATTGTTCATAAATGAAGACGTTTATGCAGATAAAGGTTGAAGCTTCAGCTGAAACTGAGTTTAAACAGCAGCAAAGAAACTTTTCTTTTTTCTTTTTAACACTTTTTTTGTAAGTGTTCTGATTTATTTGAGACACACGCTATAAATAAACGAGGACAGAAAGTGTCCGGCATTATTTGCTGTTTAATTATTTAGTAGAGAGACAGGAAGCTCGGCCTCCCCTCCCCTCCATGAAGCGTGTCACCTTTTCTTGTGAGAACGGACCGGAGCGGAGCGAAGGACCGACTTTGAAGAGACGGAGCGAGGTGAGAACCAGAGCTGAGAGGTGAGAATGACTAAAAGACGGAAGAAGTGAGACAAGGAGGGAGGAGAAGATTTCTTCCATCTTCATCACATCGCCTTGCAGTCGGTCCTCTGGAGGATGTTGGCGCCACAGAATCTCAGCCGCAGTCGGGACTACAGGACCCAGAATGCACTGGGACACCTGGAAGGAAGCATGTCGCCCACCTGGGATCTGCAGGTATGAAGAGGAGCAGAGAGGATGATGGGAGAGCAGCTCGTTGGGACAAAATCTGTTTATCGGTTTGGTTTGTCGTGTCTTGTCGGTAACCGTCGGGAAGAGTTTGTTGTTGTTTGTTTTTTTATTTGGTGCCGGTGAGCTACGGAGCAGGTGTCCAAGGCGTCTCCATGGTGACCGTGTTGTGATGAGCACTCGGATCGACCTGTGACTTTCCAGGATGTGAAGATGCTCATGGATTTTTGTTTCTCAGATTCGGAACAAAACAATAGAATGTCCACCTGAAACTGGTCTGTTGATGTGATCCTTGGACCGGACCGGACCGGACCGGACCAGACCAGGACCAATTCCAAACAGATTAAACTTCAGGGATCAGGCTGCTGGACCACTGTTTATTTTCTTCTGATGTGGTTTTAGAAGCAAAACCCTGAACAGAACTCTTGAACCCAAACCAGGGGCTCCCAAAACTCTCAGCTTGTCACCTCAAATATAACAAACTTTTCCTATAACGTTAATACATTTATGATTATTGTATATTTGGGAAAAAATGAGCTGCTACAAATCTTTTTCCATTAAATTTGGAGTTGATCTGATGATGCTTCATGACCCAAAATGTGGTCCCGACACCAACTTTGAGAACCTCAGCTCAAAATAATAAAAGTCTAAAGGTTTACTGACTTTACTGTTATTTAACCAAAAAAAACTCCTGGAGCTTTGGGTTTTATTTTTTACCCTGGATACTACGTATAATTACCAGTAATGCACACTGTTCTAAAATGATTTACAGTATATTAAAGTAGATATTATAGTAATTTATATATTTCTTAAATTACTATAATACCAAGTTGGAAGTGAGGAATAGGAAAAAAGACCCAAACAAATGAAGTGAATTGGAGGAAGAAAATAATGAAGTGAAGGAGAAAATAGAAGGAAAGAAAAAAAAGGAGGAAACATTTAGGAAAAGTTAGAAAATGGAAGAAAAACTATGAAAATCTGTTTAAATAGAAGAAAAACGTAGGAAAATAGGGATGAAAGGGACTAGACGCATCAAAACAGTTTTACCTCCATCTCAGAACAATTATTTTGGTTTGACCTGGTTTTTAGGAATTTTTTTAATTTTCTATTAATTAGACCATTTAATAAACCAAAGTAAAAAAAAAAACATAATTCTGCAAACTTCATTTAAAACTAAACGATGTGAATCGGTAACGCTGAGTCGCAGCAGCCAGCTGCCACCTGTTTCAGGTCAAAGTTTTATTAACCGTTACTAACGTATAAACCTGAATTATTTTTAAAAATCATCCTAAATCTGTTTGTGTTTCAGGATGACGTTCCCATCAAAGAGATCAACATCACACATCTGGTGAAGGAAGGCTCGGAGAAGGCCGACCCGCGGCAGTTCGAGCTACGCAAAGTCCTCGGACAAGGCTCCTTCGGCAAGGTGTGTGTTTGATTACCTGTCCGCGTGTGTTTCCACAGCAGTGTTTGAGAGGCGGTTGCCATGGAGACGCCCTCAATATCCTCATCTTTATGAATGAAACGCTCTCCTCCTCACCGGGTTGTGTGTTTGTGAACTTTGGGGTCAACTGAAACGTCCTAAATGCAATAAAACAATGTGGAGCTTCTCCACATATTTTACTGCTCGTGTTGCACGTGGACTGTTGTCACTGTGCTGGGAGTGAGGAAAGGATGGAGCTCAAGATCACCAGATAGATACGTGCACTGCAGCTTCTGCTGTGTTCAATTCAAAAATACTTTATTAACCCCAAAGGGAAATGAAGTGTTGTCGTAGCTCATCCAGGTTTCGTTCAAGAATTGTAAGTTGTTGATGACTGTGGGCAAGAAGGATCTCCTGCAGCAAATCTGAAGAATCTGGCCCCAGATATCGATCCGTCCACCCGGATCCAGCTTGCTGTCAGATCCGGCGGGCCTCTCAGTCCTCCTGAGCAGCACTGTCCGAATGCCGGATGGTTGCTCCTCGCAGCAGTCTGCCAAGCTCCTCGTCACCGTGGAGCTGAAGGTGCCGGGATGACCCCATTGTCACGAGCCGAGTTTCCCGCTAGCTCCAGGATCTCAGTGGTCATTCATTCATTCATTCATTCAACCTTTATTTAGTCAGGTAAAATCTTTTGAACCTCATGGGCTCATTTACAAAAGCGACCTGCTAAAACTAAAGAACAATGAACAGCAATGGTAGAATTTCCTTAAACAATAAACAAACAAACAAGTCATGGACTCGAGCACCGCTGCCAGGTTGACGGGAATTCGTCCACGGCGCCTCCTTTTAAACTCATTTGGGATTTGAGGCTGTAGTTGAGGTATTTGAGCTTTTGAGATGTTAGAACAGCTGCTGCTGGTTGTTAAAAAAAAAAAACTCCTTGTTGCTACGGTTACGCATCATAACAAATGCCCAAAAGTAAAAAGGTATTGTGGACTTTGTGCTGGTCCGTTGTGGTGAAGAAGGAGCTGAGCTGCAAAGAGAAGCTCTCTTCTTCAAGCCTAAGGTCCTGAATTCTGTGTAGAGACTTAAAGATTAAGATCTTGGATCCAGGTGGCCCAAATGAGTTTTCTCTGCAGGGTAGCTGGACTTCCTCAGGGATAGGGTGGGAAGTTCAGTTCTCCAGGAGAGACTCTGAGTAGAGCTGCTCCTCTACATCCAGGCTAGACAGCTGAGGCGGTTCAAGCATCTGGTGAAGTCCCTGGATGTCCAACTGGAAGGAGATCCTGGGGAAGACAAGGGACACACTGACTGTGCCTCTCAGCTGGTCTGGGAACAGCTTTGAGTCCTTGTAGAAGAGCTGCGAGAGGTGTCTGTGGAGAGACGTGTCTGGACCTCCCTGATCAAGCTGCTGCCTCCTAGACCTGAGTCCAGAACCAGATGATGGATGGATGGATGGATGGATGGATGGATGGATGGATTGATTTGCATTAGAAAAGTTGAGGAGTCTTGTTTGTGACTGTTGTGTGTCTTTTAGGTGTTTTTGGTGAGGAAGATCACAGGACCAGACGCTG
Source organism: Garcialebias charrua (assembly GCA_038048925.1). Lineage (NCBI taxonomy): Eukaryota > Metazoa > Chordata > Actinopteri > Cyprinodontiformes > Rivulidae > Garcialebias > Garcialebias charrua. Next base: position 2,440 of record JBBPBX010048245.1, on the reverse strand, counting down.
GTCAGCTGTACGCCATGAAGGTCCTGAAGAAAGCCACGCTGAAAGGTACACAAACCCCAAATCTGCTTCATTTTGTGTTGTTTTCTGAACAAATCTCATTAAAAACGCTAAAACGAACAGCGTGTTAAAGAGTCGTGAGCATCATAAGTCATGATGCATCATGTTCTTTCTGTTGTGGAGCTTCGTTCTTGTCCAAAACCATGTCCGTGGGCTGCCACACATCCTGCAGTTAACGGCTCCCACTGGAGGAATAAATCAGGATTATTTCACAGCATGATGCACCGTGTCCTTCTGCTTCACTTGGGAAATCCCTGAGCCCTTTTTAAAGAAATACCAATTTTTTTTTAATATATTTTTTTAAAACCTCCTCCCTCATTCCATTCTAGGACATTATAAAACTGATCTATTGTTAAAATGATACAAATATGACCTCAAATGTACCGAAATGCACATCAGATTCCCCTGGGTCATTATTTATTAAACACAGGGCTCTGGAGCACAACGCCAAGGAGGAAAGACATTAGCAGTGACCTCAGAGAAGCAGCTGTTGCTGCCCACCAGTTTGTGCAGGGTCAAAGCTCATTTAGTCCATCATTCTGCAGAGAGAACGTTTATTCAAAAGTGGAAAACAGCTGACAGTCTTCACAGCAGATTCACCCTGAAGGTCAGACTGTGCACTGCTCGGAGAAATGAGCTCCATCTCAGACTTTGCAGACCTCAGTTAGCAGGTCAAAGGTCATGACTGGGCAGTTAGAAACTGTGTGTGGACTCATTTTTGACATGGGCCCAGATGTTATAGCTGGGAATGACAAGCTTTAAGCCCCGCCCCTTCCACTTAAGCAAATTTAATAATAATAATAATAATAAACTTTATTTGTATAGCACCTTCCAACAATGCCTTGCATTGACCAAGGTGCTTAACAGGATAAAAAGATGAAAAAACTGGAACAATAAATCAATGAAAATAGAATAAGAAACAACAGCAATAAAAGAAGGCAATGGAAATAAAAAATGCTACAAACTAAAACTTTTTGAACAAGAGGAAATAAAAAGGCAATGTAGATAAAAAATGTTACATATTAAAATACCAAAAGTAATAATAGTTGCACACTGGAAGCTTATTTGAACTAGAGGAAATAAAAAGGCAATGGAAATAAAAAATGCTACATACTAAAATACCAAAAGTAATAAAAGTTACACACTGAAAGCTTTTTTGAACAAGTGTGTCTTCAGTCTGGTTTTGAACAGAGTCAGATCAGAGGTGGCACGCAGCTCAAGGGGGAGACTGTTCCAGGCTTTAGGGCCGGCAACAGAAAATGACCGGTCTCCCCATTGTTTGTACCTTGAGTGAGGCACCTCCAGCAGGTGTTGACTGGCAGATCGTAAAGCTCTGCCGGGCTGATGGGCTTTCAAAAGTTCTGAGATGTACAGAGGTGCAAGTCCATTCAGAGCTTTGAAAACAAACAGCAGCAGCTTGAACTGTATCCTGAACTGAACCGGGAGCCAGTGTAAAGAGGACAGGACAGGAGTGATGTGTTCATATTTTCGTGTGTTGGTCAAAAGGCGCGCGGCAGAGTTCTGTACAAGCTGTAATCGGGAGATGGAGGATTGATTAATACCAACATACAAAGCATTACAATAATCAAGTCTGGAGGTCACAAAGGCATGGATGGCCTTCTCCAGATCAGCACGGCTGAGAAATGACTTGACTTTGGAGAGCAGTCGGAGCTGAAAGAAGCTGGTCTTGACAACAGAACTGATCTGTTTATCAAGCTTTAAGTTGGAGTCAAGCTGCACTCCAAGATTTCTGACCACCGGGTTGAAATGGGGGAGGGGAAAACCAACACTGGGACTGGGAAGGATGTTGCTGGTGTCATCAGGTGCACCAAATAAAATGCATTCAGTTTTATCTGTGTTTAGGTGGAGGAAGTTTTGAGAGAGCCAGTGCTTAATGTCATTTAAGCAGTTGACAAGAGTGTTTGAACTGAGTGAGGGGTTGGGAGTGACTGGCAGATAGATTTGTAAATCGTCTGCATACATGTGAAAAGACAGGTTATGACGTGCAATGATTGATCCTAATGGCAGCATGTAAAGAGAGAAGAGGACTGGCCCTAGAATAGATCCCTGTGGTACGCCAGAGGTCAGAGGGGTTGATGAAGAGGAGGACAGGTCGCCTATCATGACAGAAAAAGTTCTCCCAGACAGGTAAGATTTGAACCACTCAAGCACAGCTCCCTGGAGGCCAACCTGCTGAGACAAGCGGTTGATTAGTACCTGATGGTCGACGGTGTCAAAAGCTGCTGAGAGGTCTAACATCACCAGCAGTGCAGGGTTTTTTGCATCCAGAGACAGAAGAATGTCATTCTGTACTTTGAGCAGTGCAGATTCAGTGCTGTGACGAGCTCGAAAACCTGACTGAAATTTTTCAAACAGGTTGTTG